>JAUOBV010000001.1:7109580-7121541 GCA_032360425.1 Rubia occidens
CATCCTTCGATCTTCTCATCGAACTTACAATTTATTTCAATTTAAATAATAAAACTGAAAATAAATTTACAACATAGCAATAAACGGTACACAGACCGCATTTAATTACAATACTCAATAAACGGCACAAAGACCGTATTTAAATATCTAGTTAGGCCATACTAGTCACTTATAACCCTGCACTTTGAATCCAATTCATATATGCATCCATCCATTTCTAAAATGAATGACCCAATAAAATATAAAATAAACTGGAACAAAATCACATAATAAATTATGCAATTAACCATACCAAAATAATTAAGTTAACTAATTTCTAAAATTATTAAACTTAATTTTAATTATTTTCAGTGTCATATTTAATAATTCTAAATTACTAAATAAACTAAATATATTAGGCATTTATACCAAAATTATTAAGTTAACTAATTTTTAAAATTATTAACTTTAATTATTTTTCTTTTTTATATTTAATAATTCTAAATTATTAAAGAAAGTAGGTATATTAGGCAATCCGTGTACCCAAAAATAATTAATTTAACTAATTTCTAAAATAATTAACCTTAATTATTATCACCTAATATTATATTATTTTAAATTAATAAACTAATCAAATTTAATAATCAAGCACATCCAATGCCTTAATTAATAAATACGTTTTTATTTAATTATAATTTCAAAAATTAAAATTACAAAAACTTTATTCATATTTAATTATAATAAATATATTTTTAAAATATATTTTTAAAAAAATATTTGCCCGAACTAGCCCGGTTCAACCCACATCGGATCAGAAAAATAGTCTGGTCAGAACCGACCGGTCCAAACCTCCGACATGCTGGGCCGAAATCAGCCATTCCCCAATTTGGCCCAGCCAACTATATTAGCCATACATTAAATTAATAGGATTTGGGCCTTACAAATTAATAGGCCCAGAATAAATAAATTGCTGGCCTTGGGTTACTTCAGCACCCAGCGCCGCCATGCCCTGCCGCCACCGACCCAGCGGTGGCGCTACAGTTCCCGGTGGTTGTGAATAGTAATTTCGGCAGTTAATAGTGATTCCGGTCGTGAATAGTGATTTTTAAATAAAAAATTCAGAGTGCTTTTAAATCAAATTAAATCATCCAATAATTAATTTGATTAAAATATGAACACGAAATACTATATGGACTCCTAGCCCAATAATCATTTCTTTATCCAATTTCATGTCTTGTGTGTGATCCTATAGGTTCAGTCATAATAAGCTGCAAGCTCAATATAATTGATGCTAACTGATCGAAAGCGGGTTCCAGCTAAACATTCCGATCATTCAAAATAACTGAATTAATTATCTCCGTAATTAACCTCCAACTATATATGGAAAATGCACATTGACTGAAAGACACTATTCCAACAGAAAGGCCATCTGAAATGGCCTCAAATTTGAAATCAGATGATCCATCAAAAAAATTTGTACCTCTTGATTTGCGTATACATTTGAAATTATAATCAGTGAGAACAAAAGTGATGAGAAAGCCTTTTTGATGTAAAATTTTGGAAAATTGTAACGTGGCATAAATATGACTTAAAGCTGGATATGTAATGCAAACTGCATGAGGTTTCTTGATGTTTCTTCTTTCATCTGTCATTATGAGTCTGCAGAGATTCTGTATTTCCTCAATAATTTTACCTCTGATGCAATATGTTCAATGTTTTTCAAGAGGGTTACATCACTAATGCATTTATTGTTTCGATCTACACTGGATAATGTACATCAAATAGGGATCATATGCAAGATGGATTAAGTCCGGGTCAGGTTGATGGATCTCAGCCGTGGTTTGATTTATTCTGTTAGGGTTCAGATGTTTCTTTTTCTTTCAAACTTTGAGTTTTTAAAAACTTCATGACTTGAGATTAAATTAGATAAGAGTTTCAAGCATATGTGCGAATGAACATCATTAAATTATTTGAATTAGTGGTTTTGTTTACATGGTAATGGGTGTATGATTTAGATTTGCTTTGTCGTGATTGTATTGGTAGTAATTGGTGTTTGAATGTAATCTAGAATATCTAAAGTTTTAGTTGTAGTATGGGTTTGGATGAACTACCAAAAGTGGAATCGTAACTGATTTTGCTTTCGGTAATTTTTTAAATGGAAATATTAGTCACCTGACACCGGTAGGGTTTTGGTTCTGGCTTCAGATCACCTGACGTTGGGTGTGATTTCTATTTTGGTTTCGGGTGAAACTTATGGTTTCAGTTAATAAGAACCAAAGTCAAAATAAGACTTTTTACTACACCTTTTTACTTCAGTTATTTTTTGGTCCAGAATCGAAATTAAGAGTGTTGTAGAACCGAAGTTAAAAGTCAATTCTCTAGTAGTGGATGCAACAGTTTGCAAAAATTGAAGGAAAAAAAGAAGTTAAATCACTTCTCCTAACATAACCTCAACATAAATGAACCAATTATAGTTGGAGTTTGATTGATAAACTTCCCCTATCTTTGAAAGATTTCAAGAGAGATCTCAAACATAAGAAAGAAAATATTTCACTTGAAAGTTTAGCTAACTCTCTTTGTGTTAAGGATGAATTTCGTTTGCAAGAAAATCCTCCGCAAAAGGATGATGATGAGGGCAAACAGTCAACCACCAAAATCAATATGATTAAAGAAGCCCAAAGTAGCAAGTCCAAGAAACGGGCTTACAATGACATTGGCCATGGAAAAATTCAAAAGAAAAAGGACAAGTGTTATCATTGCAAAAAGGAAGGGCACTACAAATATGAATGTAGCCTTCTTAAGAAGCAAGACTCTAACTCCTCAAATAAACGGAAGGATGACAAGCCTCTTTTGACAATGATATCCGAAATCAACATAGTTGATGAAGAATTTGCTTGGTGGGTTGATTCGAGTCCTACCCGCCACATTTGCAAGAATAAAAGTTTTTTCAAAACTTTGCAAAATATGGAAGATGAAGACTCTAGTGTCTTTGTTTTATACTTTGTTGTGTGATTAATGCATGATTTAGACTAGGATAATCAACTAGTTGAAAATTATGAATTGATTCTTTGCTAGTTTTTTGGTCAAACCCGGGAGGCTTTGTCTTTTTGTTGATGTGATTATCGTTGGTTAATGTTAGGTTATAATTGGGTGTGACAACTAATTATGACTAATGATTGATGAAATTTCTTAGATTTAGGATGAATTTGAATGGGTTTGCCTAATTATCGAAGTAGTACACTAATGGCGCCTAGCATGACGGCCGATCCTTGTAGTCGTCATTAGGGAACATAATTGTGCTATCCCGATGTTTCTAGCTTGTAGGACATTGTGGTAATTGTGTTGGGTCTCCATGTTTATTTCTATTCGTGGAGAAGTCTATGACGCCGATCGTCTAGAGTGACCCGAGGGTAAGGGTTATTGTGTGGCGTCGATTTCCCACTCTAGCTATAATCGAGGAGATGTGAGAAATGACTTCACTCGAAAGGTGTTAACAAGTTCTCCACAACATGTGGTTAATGCATAAAAATAGGACGATTAGTCGATGATCAAAGGATAACTAGAAATGTAAACCAATTGCGCCCAAAACTAGTTATTATCTTAATTATATCTTTCGTGCTAGTGTGTTTGTAGTTGTATTGTTTTCTATAATTTTTGGTTAATTGAGCTATTTAAAGTATTCATATTGTTTTCTAAAACCAACCCCCCAACTTGGTTACCACACACGTAGGGTGACTTCTTCGTGTGCTTTTAATTACGCTTAACACTCGATAAAACCTATTTTTTCTTATCGACGACCCCGACTTGCTACTATCTACTTTCTAGTAATTATCCGCAATTAGGGCTTATAAATACTATTTTTGAGAGGCATGACGTCGACCTCCCAGAGGTGGCAGTGGTGGTGGGGAGTTGGAGGGCTTAGGATTACGGGGAAGAAGGGAAAGTAGCGGCGGAGCTTGGCTGTGGTGGCGGCGAGCTTAGAGGTGGCGGTGGCGGCGGTGATTGTGGAGCGGGAGGAAAAGGGCGGCGGTGGTAGGGAGGAGGATGTCTCAGGGTTACGGGGAAGAAGGGAAAATGACGGTGGGAGGGAGCACGGCTGCAGCGACGCTTGACTGGGGCGGTGGCGATGGTGGAACTTGACAGCAACAACCTAAAGGCAACATTAGGTGTTTAGAAAAGAAATTTAGGTTTGTTATAAGGGTATTTTTGTCATTTCATCTTATGGTCATGCCTAATTCATTTGGTCAATGACGGAACTAGGGAATTTGGTTATATATGTACAAAGTTTACGAAAGTTAGGGTTAGATTGACACATACAATGGTTAGGGTTAAATTGGCACTTTTTGAAATTGCATAATTATTTTGGCACTTTTAACCTAAAATTGGGGTTATAAATGTAAATAACCCTTTAATTTATCATGTCCAATTAAACGGTGACACATAAATCATAAGTACTTCAAAAGCATATGCATTTTTTGTAAGTAATGTAAGTAATATTTATTATAATAGAGTTTGTGTTTTAAAAGACGTTCTTTCCATAAATTATGGGAAAATCAATGTTTAAACTTCAAATTAAAAATAATTAAGATGAAATTTTTGGGTTGCATTAATCGGGTCATAAACTTATAACTACTTTGCATAATTTTCAATATTGCAACTTAAACTTTTTACCTTTCGATAATTCTAATTCAATCCCGTTTTTTCATATGCCTATAGAAAGACGCTATTTTTCAAAATTTTGCCATTATAATAATATACTTCCAACTTCCTATTTATTTTTTACTCAATTTTTTGATCCGTTGATACAATAATTTATTAGGTGAATGAGAATAATGTCAAAATTAGAAAGTTATTGGTGGAAATTAAGTACGAATTATTAGGTACGAATTAAAATGGAAATTAAGAAGTTATTGGTGGAATGAAATGAGCCTGAACATAAATATGACAATATCACAATACTTGACAGACATGGCACAATTTTATTGGCTGCATGACATGCCGGAAAATGAAAACCCCTTTCTTCAATCCCCAAAACAGAGTAAAAAGGGAAACTTTCTGCCACGCTTTTGCCCTTGCCAAAATATAAAGAAAAGAATGGTCATATCCCGAAAAACCTGGCCTGTCCTCAGAACCCCCATGTTCTCCATACCAGCATTTTCTTTGTCACCCATTCATTAGCTGTACTCTCGTGTTATATTTTTATTGAGCTATTAAGGCATTGTTGCTTGCTGTGTAATTCAAAGGATCTTCTGGCCAGATCTTGCTTTGTTGGTTGTGGATTTTGGTGGGTCTTTTGTCTAATTGTCTTCAATGCATCCTACAATTACATAGCCCCCCTCCTCTGCACCAAAACAAAAGTTGCACAAACCTTTTCCCCTTTCTTGCTGGTCGGCCACAATGGTTATGGCAGCAACCGAATCTGTGTTCCATGTTTTGGCCGTTGATGACAGCGTGATAGACAGAAAACTGATTGAGAGACTGCTCAAGACTTCTTCATATCAAGGTATGCTAGCTTCAGGCGCCGTCTTTTTCAAGATTTTGTCTTTTATCCGTCTGAAATTTGGTTGCTCCTGGCAGTTACCACCGTGGATTCCGGCAGCAAAGCCTTGGAAATCCTGGGATTACACGATGATGAAATCACCCATCCTTCAGTTTGTCCTCCTCAACACAATCAGGTAGGGATGTGGGATTGTCAGCTTCATAGGGATTTTGTCTGAATGGTTTGTTGCGGTACATGTGTTTCTGCAGGAGGTGGTGGAAGTAAATCTTGTGATCACAGATTACTGTATGCCTGGAATGACGGGCTATGATTTGCTCAAGAAAATTAAGGTAAATCAAGCTGCTGCTCTTCGCTATCGCACACTTCTACATTTGATATCATTTACCATTCCTAGAAAATATGCTTATGCTGCCCTGTTCTCATACTGTCCTTCAACTTGTTTGGGAAGACGGGCTTGCCTGTAGTAACTGTCCTTTTCATGCCATTCATTTCATTTCCCCCCACCTACTCCGCGTAATTCCTTCGTATTTCCCTTTCACTCTCATTTTTCATGTTTGGATGTTTTACTCCCGCCACGAAATGGCCGTTTGCAAAAACTGGAATGGTCACAAGTAACAGAACACTCCCTCTGTGGAACAGAGGAGTTTCTGTGTGTTTGGATCTAGAAATCTTACACGGCTTTGCTAAATCTGTGATATTGGCTTCTGACTACAGCAATCTTCATCTCTGAGAAACATACCGGTTGTCATAATGTCATCTGAGAATGTCCCATCAAGAATAAGCAGGTAAAATTGCATTGTTAGACGATTGAGAAATGTGGTCCGATTCAAGAATCTTATTCTTTTACTTGATTTTCGGTTTCAGATGTTTGGAAGAAGGAGCAGAGGAATTCTTCCTGAAGCCAGTGAAATTGTCGGATGTCAACAAGCTCAAACCGCATATGCTGAAAACCAAGTCTAAAGAGAGCCATGATCACAACAATCCTCCAGACGAGCAAGAAACGGAAGTTTCAAGCACTGCAACACCATCATTGCCAGCAGTTACATTAGAATGCCAATCTCAAGAATCAGCAGCAACAGATGATCAACAAGCACAGTCCAATGATAATAGCATCAACAAGAGGAAAGGTGTTGAAGAAGGTGTGTCTCCAGATCGAACAAGGTACAGATACAACAATGGCCTAACTCTGGTCTCTAATTGATTCCAATGGAGTGGTTTCTTTTTGTCTTTGGTCCCCCCTAGTATGTTTACTCTTTTTGCACCTTTTCTTTTAAAATCACACTTGTTCTATACATGTAGGAATGATGGAGAGACAAACCACTGGTAATAATGGAAGATATGTACACAGATGTATATTCCATCCCTCTTTAATCCTCAATTTTGTTAAGAGAAGCTGCCCTTAATGAAAAGCATTGACTGAAGATAGACAATTAGACATCTACAGTTCATGTCCCAGCTGGGATTTTGTCCTCTTTTGCATTAATGGTCTCATTGATTTCCATTTGTTTAGGATGCAACTGAGGTTGTCTGGTGAGGTGAAGGTGCTTTTCTCTCCTTCATTAGTATTGAATAGTGATATAACTTTTGGCTCATGATTAGATTCCATATGTCTCACATTTTAAATGAAACATTTACACCATTTTTTTGGACCTTCTGAATAGACTCCCAGAGTAATCGACACCCCACCACCCCATTCCCACTCCACGTGTCAGTTTCTTAGTGGCCGCTCCCAAGCATGGAGTTGAGCCTAGTGCTATGCATTTTCAGCGGGCATGTTATTCACGCGGCAAAAATTTCGAGGGAAAACTTCTCGTTTCCACTCCTCAATGCTCACGCCTTCTCGTTTCAACTCTTCCATGACTACTTTATGTCGAGGGTCTTGAGATGACAGAGGTCGAGTTCATTGCATTTGGACTGGTGCAGTTGAAGAAGATAGATAGTCGGGTACTAAATAGTCATTTCATATAGGTAACCGAGTTGGTGGCAGAATATAATGACGGCATCACACATTTCTCAAAACAGTGGAATCTGAAGGGGTGATATTTCTCCTATAAAAGTCATGGTTGTAAACCCCATTTCAATAGGAAGAATTTCACTTTAAGGATGAGGCTGAGCACGGGACTTCGGAAAAATGCAGAAGTGCACAAATTTGGGGTCTTCATTTTGAAGGCGCACAGGTGGAAGCCGTTTCTACATGCAAGCAGGAAGAGGACGATGTGCGGGGTAGAGCTTGGAATTGGTTGATGAAGAAGAGATGATGGGGCAAAGCTGGAAAGCTTGATTAGCTTTGTATTTTTGCACTATTTTTTTATTATCTCATATTCTGTACAACGACTGCAAGCATGTAATCTGTTTTGAAAGTTTTGCCCTGTTATTTCAAATGGTTAATTGTTCGGTTTTCAGTTCCTTTTATATGTTATCGATTTGATGAGGTGCTGATCTGCCCCTCTCGGCGTCGTTAAGCTCGAGAGGAGGACTATTAGGGATCAACGATAGAGATTTATATATTTCTCTCGTTCCTACTACTACACTACCAAGAAAGGTAGATAGTGACAAGTATTGGGGTCATTCAGAGAGATGTTAGGAATCTAATAATTAACTATACACAATCGTGATCGGGTTGTCAAGTCGACCACGTGTTAGGAAAAATCAATGTTGGGAAAACAAGCATTGGGGGGGGGGGGTTTATAAGTTAATATTATATAAACTAACAAAAGTTTATATAGTAGTGTTTATGCAAATGATCACAAGAATAAACTATATAAACTAGCATTCGAGGAATATTTGTGTAACATGATTAATGTCATTTCAATCATCGATTTCATCACATACAACTTTAAGACTATTCTAGTGTTTATAACACGTGGTGTGGTCAATGGTCAAGACTTCCACATACCTGTCACGTAGGGTGCGCACACATTCTTCCATGGGCACCGCCTCCGTAATTAGAGGAGTGCAACGATTGCCCTGCATGCCGTGCACATCCGAGTCTCCCCCTTGCTATTATGTCCTGGACATTACACCACGAATATTTCTTCCTATGCCTAAAAAGGCAAAGGGGGTGAAGCACCTTATCGATGGCTCTAGAGTTGTAAAAACTGTAACCCTAGTTTACTGCTATAGCTATATGTTATCTGTAACCCTTCGGGTTAATTTACCGGCTAAGACTAGTGTATGGTTGATCGTAACATTGACTCGGCAACCCCACATGCACACACCCATAGGGTTCCAGACTATTGTTACCCCAAGCACATCTAGGTTTCCCTCCCATGTGGATATCAATAATTGTGCCAACATGAAAGTAGATTACGGTGTGTGCCAGACTTAGTGTGACAATCATGCAATTGATATGAACATGAAGAACAAGCCAACATAATAATCACAAACACATAGATATAAGTAGATCTAAGGAATCTCACAAAACAAACATTAATTCATGAAGACAAATACAAACCCCAAGTAAATTAACTACTTCCTGCAAATAAATCCATGGCAAATATTGAGTTAAATGCCATTGATCTAGGAAAATAAGAGGAAGAAAAGAGCAGGAAAAGAGAAGGAAAATAGAACAAGAACTATAGAGAGAGAACTCTCCTCTTCCTTCCTACCTACTTGGAAATAAAAGCTACATTATGCCTACTTGTTGAACCCTATAAGAGTAAAGGCTTCTATATATACAAGTAGAGAATTGGGCCTTGAAAAATGCCCAAATTAAGCCAAAAAACCCTAGCAGTGCCGTCTGGCGCGAGCCGTGCTCTGCTGCGGCCCATGTTCTTTGACATGGTCCCTACTTGAGGCTCCTGGCACGAGCCGTGTTACTTGGCACAGGCCGTGCTGGCTATATCTGGCAGGAGCCGTGCTGGCCGGCGCAAATCGTCGGCTGGACCTCTGATTTTGAACTTCAGATTAAGCACCATGTGTCGTTTGGCGCAGCCCATCAGCTGGAAGCTTTTTTTTAATTAGTTGAACGGCACGGGTTGTGTTGTTATTCACACCCCATGGGCTGGTCTTTGCATTTTTGGAGTTGAAACGACACAGCCTCTTGAGCAATTTGGAAGAAAAGGCCAGCCTCTTGAGCAATTCGGAAGAAAGGGCCAGTCGGTGCCAAACGGTTCATGCCAAGGGGCTGTGGAACAACCGTGCTGGACGAAATGGCTCATGCTGGGAGGTTTGCCTCATGCTAGAGGTCCCTGGCATGTGGCTGACCAGTTCTTCTCCTTCCTAAGTTTGTTTGTAGTGCTACGTATGAACCGCTGCTCCAATTTGAGAGTTCTTTCAGTCGATGTTTTATTACTCGAGAAGACGAATCCAATGGTACAACCCATGGACGCTGATTCTTTTCTGATCGTTCCCAAAACTTCGTGCAACTATTGGATTATAATTTACCCGCTTCTTTGTTTCCTTCTTCGACCCTTCTATAATTTTGAGTAGTGCTATATCATGATTTGTATTTTACTTGCTTACGCCCTAATACGTATACATATCGTATAATTATTTATTTTTTATTTAAAAAATAAATAAATTATATATTTTAGTATATTTTTTTATTTAAAAATAAATCTATTTATTTTTCAAAATTCTTACTTTTTTCCCATCATTATTGATCATTATAAATTATTAAAATATAATTTAAAATACCCTTGAAGTTGGTTTTATTTTTTGGGCTTATGGGCCAAAATTAAGTGGTTTGGATTTGATTTGTGTGCAGCTTTGTGTGTGTTGTCTTTTCCATTCCCCCAAACACTTAATGCATTTACTTTTCCTATCCCCGATTTATTCTCTCCCTCTAATCTCTCTTTCTTCCCTGAAACTCAACCGATCTCTCTTTCCTCTCATTTTCTTCTCCTTTATTCTCTCAAACTCAATCATTCCTCTCCCATTTCCTCTTGTTTTTTCGTGTTCATATGCCTTCCACATTTGATATTCACTCTTTTTTTGCTTGTTTTTAACCCAATCTAGGGTTTTCTCCTCGATGTGTAAGTATTCTTCATGTTTTTACACCACTTGTTTATTTTGAGTCAATCCGTAGGTGTTTGTATGTTTATGTTTTTCTTTATGCTTTTGAACTCGAGAATCTTGCTTTTGATGTTAGATCTGTTTGGTCTCTACAAATCCGATCGATTTATATGAGTTCATGGTTGGTCTCCACAAATTGATGTTTTATGTTGTGGGTTTTAGTTTTATTGGCATGTTTTCTTGTTTGTTTCTTGAGTATTGAACGGATTGAGGTTTTTAATCCGATAGATTGATGGTTTTGTTTTCTTTCTTTTCCAGATCTGAGCCCGAATGATTCTTGATGTTCTTCTTTTGGGTGTTTATTTATTTCTATGTTTGCTCAGTTCTTCTTGTTTTTGTTGGATGTTAATGTTTTTTTTGGTTCTTCACAGGGATCTTGCTCAAGAAGAAGAAGTTGAGAGCCCAGAAGCCTAAAAGTGCAACATTTTTAAATTTGATTTGATAAGAAATTGTATTTAATGCCTTTATTAAAGGAATTTAGTGACAAATTTGTGAATTTAAAGAGTTAGATTAGTGTGTAATTTATGTAATTAAAGTCACTATTTGCAGTAGTCTTTATCCTTTCAGAATTACTTTTTGTCAGTTTTCTCTGGCATTTTTACTGTAGATAAATACCCCCTCTGTTTCTCTCTCTGCACATTGAGCTACCCTTAGATACAAAAACAACCGTAACTAGTTAATGGAAGTGTAAATATAACCCTCTGGTGAGAAATTTGGTGTTGATCCGTGTTTTTACTGCGTTGATCCCTTCAAAATGACAAAAATGCCCTTGAACCAAAAGTTGAATTCGGGTGGACAATTATACCCTTGCCCACCACCACCGGATTGCTACCGGACTGCCACTGAACTGCTGTCGGACCACTGTCGGACCAGGTTGGGTTGTATTAGCACATTATGAAACCGATAGGGTTATATTAGCACATTCGTAAAAAATGTAGGGTTATACTAGCACATTATGAAACTGATAGGGTTATATTAGCACATTCGTTAAAAAATATAGGGTTACATTAGCACATTATGAAACTGATAGGATTATATTAGCACATTCGTAAAAAATATAGGGTTATATCAGCAAGTATTATAAAAGTAAAACCCATCAACATTAAAAACCCTACGCCGGAGAACACAACAAAATAAAAACTACACACACAATACCAAAGGTAATCCAATCATCAATCCAGACTAAACTCAACAAAATAAACAAAATATCATAAAAAATCCGTATATTCTCTACCATATGTACCACATATATCTATTCACGTGACAAGAAGCAAAAAAAAACCACATAACCAAACTCAATGTTGCATTAATCTAGTGAATTGAGTGATGATACCTGTGCCGCGACCCCTCGAGGCCCACAAGCTTCGAACTTAAGGTATTGTCCAAAGACCAACTTGAGACCCATAAAGGGATGCGTGATCCATTCCTAATTAAGGATATTATTGGTTCCTACAAGGAATCTATCT
>JAUOBV010000001.1:7165190-7176209 GCA_032360425.1 Rubia occidens
CCATGCCATCTCATCGGCTGATGATGCAGTTTGAGATTCAAAAACTTCTGTGGCGAGCTCTTCTGCCACAGCTCCTGGTTTCACTGTATCAGAATCTACATCTATATTGCATCCGAAATTCTGCTCTGTGGCCAATAGGGTGCTGGAGCTACTTGGGCCAGATTCATTAACAGCCTTGCAATGATCAGTTCGTTCAAAATCTTCAGAATTGTAATCAGGTTGCAAATGCCCACATCCCAAGCAGACAAGTGGCGACTTATTTTCATCACAGAGGGGTAACTCTAAAGTAACTGGAAATGAGCGACTGAAAGCAGGAGACAGAGGTACTTGAAGGCTTTTGCCAGTCCAGGAAGCAGGAGTAGAAGCTTCTTCGGAAGGCAGTTGGAGATAATCTAAAAACTGATCACTGTCTGTTTCCTCCAATATAAAGTCAGGAGCTTTAACAGTGAGAATTTGAGTGTACTTGGGAGGATCTTCGTAGGCACGTTCAGGAGCAATACCACCGCTGGCAAGTGTTTCCATATTTTGTGAAGATTCCGCACTGCCAATAACTTGAGCACCATCATATTGACTATCAGAAGTTTGTCTGCATTCAGGAGGATCATCAGAGGGTGAAAGTAAGAAGTTTGAAAGTGCTGCAGCTAAGACATCATCGATTAGACGTTTTGATTTTCCTTCAGGAGAACCCTTGAGAAAGTTGGACACAGAAGCATCTTGCTCTAATTCATCTTCATCTTGATCATCCTCATCCAGAGAAAATTCAGGGGCAGTAACCACAAGACTAGGAAGGAAACTGGGTGCCTTCACAGACTCCAGCATTACTTCACAAGGGTTTGAGAAAACATTAGATGTGGATTCATTCTTGTCCAACTTGGGCATTTTGCTAGAAGATAGACTATCACTTCCATCCTTACAGATTGAGCTGGAATTAGTGTCGCAAGAAAAAGGAGCAACGAACCTTGTACCAGTTGGCGATCCAGTGCACTGAGGACTCTTAGTAAGTGATTCTAGCTGCTCCTCCACCCGTTGAATCCTCATCTCCATCCTATTCAGAGGCTTAAGCATGTTTTCTTCAAACCTCAAACAAACCTCTTCTATTTTGCTGACTCGAGATACAAGTTGCTCCAGAACTTCCTCTATACGACCATGAGGTGGGTTATGAGCAACCACAGGATCGAAAGAAGATCCATCTCCAGCAAGGTTCTCGTTCGGACGCTGGCCTTTAACAGGTTCAGAATATTTGTCAAGATTATGCAACTTCACAGACAGGTTATCAGCATTTGAATTTTCATCTTGAGGAATTTCAGTCACAGTATCAGTTAAATCAGTCTCTTTTGATAAGATTTCCACATTATTCACCTTTCCCAGTATTTCAGAATCCTGAAACTTCACATATTGCTGACCATCCTTTGATTGTTCACCTTGGAGAATTTGAGGCCCAACATCGGTCAACTCAGTTGCTTTTGAAAAGATTTTAACTTCATTGACATTTCCAAGATTGTCACAAACCTTTTCAGCTTGAAGTGCACTGCTTCCAGATTTAGAGAGTTGAAGTAGAGTTGGGAGAAGCATAGCCATCAGGGAACTCCCAGCAGAGCTCGTTTCATAAGGTTCTGAGTTTTTAGAATACACTGGACCAACCAACTCAGCAAAAATATAAATTTCTTCTATAATCACACACTCTTTACTCTGAAGTGAGAGGAAACGTATGGAAACCGATGCACAAGGTTCTGAATCATTGATTTCAACTGTAGCTTCATAGTAATCCTATAGACAACAGAAAAGAGAGGTTGTCACAACTAAATACATAGATATAGGAATCCTCAATTGAGACAAAGATTCTGAATGATATCCAAGTGCACTTCTACAGGGAAAATGCACTTGAGGTCTGCCATATAAATTCATGGGCATTTTAAACATATAGACTACAGGTTAGCAGAATTCAAAAAGAGCTAGGAGCAAGGCAAAACTAGACCATTTTCACACTCCTAGGTCATCACATAAGCAAATGGACTTCGTGTGCAACAATTTTATTTAGAGGGAAGTTGATTTAATCATTTCTCTATATACCCCTCAGCAGGTAGGATCAAACTCAACCATACGAAATAATTTATGCCAGAAATTTCGGCTCATCATAATTGATCCAGATGTACTGTGTTTTTCAAATAAACCACGGTTTCATTTCACGGTCATTCATTTCTCCCTTCAGTTCAGGATAAAATCTAACCTACTAATCTTTTGTCTATTAGAGATAGATCTCAAACTTCTTAGGTTGGTGCAATATGATAAGAGCACTTAAAGTACCTATCGCCATGATACACTTGCATTTTAATCATTCCATGAAATAAACCGCTTTCCACAAAGATAGACATGATATAAATTAACGTCAAACACTGAGAAACCATAGTTTCAGTTCACCATCATTGTATACCATCTTCAGGTCAGCATAAAATCTAATATAATCTTTTGTGGTTACTGGTTAGAAACCATTTCCAAACTTATAAGAACAACTAAAGTACATGTGACCATGAATCACTTGCATTTTAATCATCGTTGTGAAATAAACCAGTTTCCATATAGCTAGACATGCACGGTATGATTTATCTTGATGATATAAAAACCACCACCACTAAAAGACATGAGAGCATCTACAAATCAATCAAAATGAAGGATGAACAAATAGAATAGTTATTTATAGATAGCAAACCAATATACCTGAACAGCTTCCTTTATATGGCACTTTGTCTCGTTTAGCAAGGCTAGAGACCTATTATCAGATGGCCGAGAGTCGACTACTTCAACATCCACCCAGTCGTCTTCAGAATTAGCACTGCTTTCTTCACCGAATTTACCAGCACTCAATTCTGTTTCGGTAAGACTTTCCCTAAACTTTGCTTGTAGCACTCCATCGTCTCTTTCAGCAACGCAGCAGCGAGCAGTGCAGAGGTACTCACTCTCACCCTCTGGAGATTGGGAATGGTAGACCTCATAAACACGCGCTGTACTTCTAACATAAATTTGCCGGATATTGTACATGTGTGAGAAAGACACTGAAAATCCATAAAATCGCAATAATCAAAAGCTTTTACAGCAAGATGCATCTATGCTAAAAAAATTATAAGGGTGGCACAAAAACAACAAACGTCCAAATTCACTGCTGTATGAAAAATCAATCCAAAACATTAAACCACTTGAATCATCTCACGCTAAAACTGTTGGTACATCGGAGTGATTAGGTGTAGAAAAAACCCTAGAATACATTCAATGATATTGAATTTACTCACGCTTGATTTCGCAAGGTCCAGAATTGTGTGAGGGCGGGTTCAGGAGAAGCGGGGGGTAATTCGTAGGGGAGTCGGGAGGAGAATCGTCGGATGAATCGAAGGTGAAGGAGTTTTCCAGGTACCCTGAGGTGATGACCCACGTGGTTTCGGAGCTCCAGGACGCATTATCAGAGCCGTCGCTGCCGTGATTGGTGGTCTTGACAGGAGGGCGTAGATCAGTTTCCGACATACTTTAGGACCTTCAAGTGGCGGCGCGAATGCGATGGACACCAAGATTTGTCCGGTGAATGCAACTATAGCTTATCAGTCTGGCCTATGCTTTGGTTTCTAACTTTCAAGTTGACTGCGCATCGCAAATAGAGGGATATTTACTTTCCACGGTACCACGGGTCTTCCATGTGAATGACGGGAGGTCATTTTGTTTAATCGGAAATTTAATTCTTTTCTTGCATAAATTTATATTTAACGTGAAGATATTTCCGTGATTAAATTTTCATGGATTTACATAAAAATGAGTGGGTTTTTTTTCTTTTTAAGAAGATGTTAGTTTTACGATTTCGATACATAAGACCTATCAGAGTTAAAATATTGTAAAATCAGCATTTTAAAAAAACAAAACGTGGAATAGGTTAAGTACGAAGTACATCAATGAGTTTACAAAAAAATGGAACAGATTCTATCTAATCCTTGTACATGGAAAACTGATCTCATCGAGATTGATCTACCCTTGTATATCCTTTGGTAAACCCGCAAACGAGAAAATGTTATTTACCTGGTTGAAGGTAGCAAGATTTGCTAACGAGTCGGTCATTTTGTTTGCTTCCCGAAAAATATGTGATATTGAATAATTGATCTTTTCCATCAGCTTCCAAATTCTGTGCACAACTTCATAACGGCACCATGGAATCTTCCATTCCCTTTTCATCACTTTGACAACAATCAGTGAATCTGATTTTATGTGCAATGTGTTGATTCCTTGAATCTCTGCCATTTGAAGTCCTTGAAGCTGCCTGGGATTCAACCTCTGTAATGTGTTTGGTATGCTTCGAATACTTCTTCTGAAATCCAACGATTATCACAAAGCACAATATAACAACGGTTGTTTGCTTCTGCTATCAACCAATGGTATTTATATCATTATGAATCCCCAGTAACTACTTTTTAAAAAAATTAATATAAAGAACAATATCACCTATCACAATTGCAGACATTCAACATGACAAAATAAAATGAGTTTAATAATAACTCACTCGAAGTCTAAAAAATAAAAATATATTATAATTTTTTTAAAATTGCAATTCATCCTCCTTTCACCATTAATCTAAAAGTTACATACCCTGAACATAAGTATATTTGCAGTCACTACAACAAACAACACCTATTACCTCGGTTCTAGAGATTTTTTCACCTCGATTTTCAGCCATCTAAAAACCGAGGTAATGTGAGGGTAGTAAAAAGTACATTTTTTACCTCGGTTCGAAATCGAGGTTAAAAAGTACTTTTCACCTCGGATATGGATCGATATCGGAAATTATGTGTGCGACTTCGGTTCGAGGAAGATGATCGACGATTGGTGTTTGCACCTGCGACATCGTGCTAAACGACGTCGGCCTGCATATGGAGCGACGTCATTGATAGCAAGAAGTCAGATGAGGCAACTGCAATAGCTACGATGCCACAAATACCGAGGTCGTTGATGAATGAGGGCGACGTCGTGGATAAGGGTCTGCGACATCGCATGCTCCTAACTAGCACCGTCGTGCATGCTGGCGTGGAAGGTGGTTCAATACGACGTCATTTTGTTTTGGGCGACGTTGCAAAAATGCCACCGGTCTGTGCGATGTCGGTTTGGTTTCGTCGCTCCACCGGTTGGTGCGACTTCGTGGATTAGTCTCGGAGAAATCGGTTCTCGTGCGATATTATGAAATACGGAGTATAATATTTGATTACACACAAAAAATTATGTGTTACCTAATATTTTATTTAATTTTGAATTACTCAATCATTTGTTCATCAACATCTGTTACATGTTACAGTTCCACAATTCGTGAAATATTTACAAATCAGACAACAATCAATTATTGTGCAACTGAAGTAAAAAATGAGAATGTAAGGAACCAACAGAATTAGAATAATTATGGTAAATACATGTTAGAGTATATTAAAATACATAAGGTTGGTATGAAATTGAAACATCAATTAATGTATTGATACATTGTCCACATTGCACGCTAGAAGTCTATCGATAACTCTCTATGTTCTTTTACAAAGAACACACATGAAACAAAGTTGATGTTAGAATATGGAAGTCCCATAACATAGTCATACGTAGACGACATTAATCTGAACATGTTAAAAGTACTTGTTCGCATTGCAATCGACGTCGCATGCAGTGTGGAACGATGTCGGATATTCAACTTCTATGACAATAATTTCATTGAATGTGCGAAGTCATACATTGTCCGGTCACATATCGTATGGGACGAGCACTTATGACCAACGTCGCACATTCAACCTGTGTTCATACAAATCCATGGATGTTGTCCATAATCAGCCATAATCTAAGCCTTTTTATCACACTTTTCAAACATTGCTCTACATAGAAAACACGAAAAATGTACACCATACAACATGTTGCACAAGCATCATACTTTATGAGAAAGAAAAACATGTAGAAAGTATATGGCAATAAAGATTGGAAAAGAACATAGAATGGATGTAGATCTACCTCAATTAATTTGAACCCGAAGATGCTCCATTCTCGTATGCTTGTTGATGGTTTAGAGACGCGATTTGAGTAAGTTATTTATTGGTTGTGTTTGTGTGAAATGGAAAGGATGGTACATTGTTGGATTTGGAGGATGGTTGATGGGGAAATGTGTGTGTTTTGCTGATTGTTATTTAAATGAAAATTTTATGGTGAAATTTTTTGTTCAAATTTTGTCCAAAATTTTACTTCCCGCCAGAAAATTCAATTTGCACGTCGCATATTTGCCACTTTTGTATTCATTTAGTATGACGAAATTGTGTCATCGCACATATGCAGCACAATAAAATTTAATTATGAAAAGTATAGTAAAATCATCTTTGTTATGATTGCGGCCCTAAAACACATCTCGTTTATGCACAAATGGGAACACCATTGTTCAAAAAATATGTGAATAACAAAAACTTCACCGTAGTTTTACATTTCAAGTTCTCCTACTCTGTCGGAGGGATCTAGGGTGCAAAATTATAAATGTACACTGGCATTCCCTAAACAGATCACTATCGACTCGAAATAGAATTTTGACATCTGAAGTTCAACTAATACCTACCGAGGATTATAAACAAACTGGTCGTATTCCACATATACTTTGCACAACTTCTTCTGAATGACGCCTTGTATACTCGAAATAATCTTCTACAATTAACTATATACCTTGTATTATCGATTTAAAAAATTTAATGGACGTAATTTCTATTAACTTGTTATTGCTTCGAAAACCAAGAAGTTTAATTTGCACACGATTCTTATAGTGGAAATGAAAAGCTCTCACAATGCTTATGGTAAGGGTATTTATGGAATATTAACAAAAATGACGGACGATGACCCCATTTTATCCATCCACAACCAAATAGGAACATTGTGCTCGTGAGTTGGTGAATCAGTTTAGTGTATCTACAGTTTTACATTGCAAGTACTCTCACTCTGTCGGGGGACCTAAGTGCAATATTAAAAATGAACATTGGCATTCGCGAATCCGATTACAATCGGCCCTAAAACGAAAATTTGACATCCAAAGTTGAACTTTTACTTACCGAGGGTAATAAAGAAACCGATTTTGTTACCACGTAAACTTTCACAAGTTCTTCCAAATAACACCTTGTATACTTGTAAGTAATTTTCTAAAATTTACTCTAAGCCTTGTACTACCGCTTTAAATATTTTGATGGACTTAATTCTATTATCTTTTTATTTCTTCGAAAACCAAGAATAAGAAATTTCATGCGATTCTATGGTGGTTCTCATGGAACTGGACGTCAAAAAAATCACCTATGTGCTAAAATCGATTCCCATCAAACTGCACGTCTATGAAGTTCATGGACGTTTATAAACTTCAATTATAGTATATAATAATATACTATTAACTGTTATGAAGGTCAATTACGTTTGTTTTGGTCATACGCGGGTCATGCCTTGTATGCTAGTGGGGCGAATTGGTAAGGCCCGGTTCCAGCCGAACCGTCGTCGGTCATATATCGGTAAGTTGTCAATTAACTCGAGAAACATGTGACATCACATAAGTTGTTGGTCAAACATGGGCCCGTTACTATGCTAGTGGGCTGAAAAGTTAAACCCAAAAATAGATAGGTCGAGTTCACTACAATTTAGGTTCGGTATACTGCTCTGTGACGCCGCTTCACCTAGGTAAAATTCACAATGTTTCGTAACGACTATATATGTGGAGCCCACCCCATACATCCCTTTAAACATTCAATTTTCCCTCGAATTTGAGCAGTCCCTCAAACATCAGTTCGAAGGTATGCTTCCTAGATTCCATAGAGTACTTCAATTTTTGTATTTGTCATTGAATTTTATATGTATATGGTGTGTTAATGTGTTCTTAGTTTTTTTAATTGAAATTCGAACGGATTCTGGCCCTAAGTTTTAGGATTTTTTTTGTAAGTTCTTCCCTGTCAACCGACCCTATGTTTTTGTGGAAAATTTCATTTGTTCCGGTTTTCTGCTTTTGATATTGTTTCTGTAACCGTTACATACGATGTCACAGACGTATTGTTCCTCCTTCATTGGGAGAGGTCGTGAAGCGACGTCGTTCATTCTTTTGTTCTTCTAACCCTACTTGAATACAACGTCTCACTATTCTCGCATAACCAATTGGTTTTGCAGACTACTTAGCGACACCGCACATAATTGTCGGCCTAGTCAATTTATGGTTGGCAGTAACGTGCAACGCCTTGCCGAATAAAATATTAACCGAGATAATTTTTAATCGAATTTTAGGAATAATGGCCAACAATGCCGGTTCAAGCAAATGTGCCCCAATTGAGGTGAGCGATTTCTTATTCGGATTTAAAATTAATCTATTAATTATTTTGAATTTAGTTTATTAAAAAAATCATTGATCAATGCATATCCATAGTGATTCGGATGACGATCATCGTCCTCAGAATAATAACAAGGAGGTCCGTCCATTCAACTTTGTCCAAACTCTCACGAAGACAAACTTCGGGAATGTTCCAATTTTGGTAGGTCCTACTTGTCACACATGTATTTCATTCTCAATTATCTTTATCTATATATGTGTGTGTTATTTTCATGTTTACTAAATTTTATTTTTAGTTTACAAATCAGTACGTCCCAACCCATAATTCGGAGGTCCTACCACCGTATAAGGAGATAGTTGTCCTACGGTGCAACTGAAGAGAGTATGACATGCACTACTCAAGCAACCGGATGGTGAAAACCCTGGCCCCAAAGGGGTTTACTCAGTTTCTTGTAGAAGAGGAACTCGAGATTGGGGACACATTGTTATTCGAGATGGTAAATGGTGCTGGGTCCATTGTTTTTTAAGTCACCATTCTTCACCGTCATTTTCAGTTTTCCGGCACTATTTTAATTAATTGTTGAAAACTATTTTAGTCAAATTTGGAATAATTTCATTTTTCATACATTTAACGTTCAATCTATAATCTTTCCAATTATATTTTTATTTTAATGTTTTTATACATCATATGCAAAGTACATAATGTGAAATAATAATAATCCTTGAAGGGTCGTTTCAATAATAAAATCAAAAGTAAACACCAGCCGGAACAAAATCAGAATCTTAGAGGGCTCTGTAATAATCTTCCAGCCGTTTCATAATATCTCTTGTCAATTTATTTCATCTCACCTCCAGAGTCGGCCTGCTACCCGCATGACTGGATCGTTCACCAAACCCAGAACAACATGAGCATATATTAAACAACATGAGTATAAGTCACGGATTTAATGAGCCACAAACATCATGAGCATTATAAATGTCCGATCAAAATATCCACAAAAAATAAGATAAAAAGAATGACCGTCTTATTGATAACAAAAAATTTCATACGCGATGTCGCTTGTCTAGACCACGAACTAATCAGCCCACAATTCAACATTGTGGTGTCGCTTGTTTGAGCATATTGTCTATTTTGGCCCACTCATGGTCATAAGAGATTTTGCAATATTGTCGGTCTTGTGTCATATGGATCATATTAGTTGTGACATCGATTGTTGCTGATTAGGTTCCATCCCAACCTAGGCCCAAAGCATATGAGTGGGCCAAATATGTGCACTACGATGTCGCAATAAGATCGCTCTTTGTATCTTCCCATGCGAAATTGAATGCGAAGTCATTCGGTTGATAAAACGATTGCGTTCCAAGGCAGGTTTAAGAGTTTCCCAACGACCAACTCTTTCCCATTCGCAGTCGATGACGTCACACCAAAGGTGAACCGAGGTAAGTTTTTTTCCCAAATTTGTCAATGGTTTATCCGACTTTGATAGACTCCGTCAGTGCCCCATTTCATATTTTACAATATTCGCAATAAATGAGCAGCTATTTTTTAGATTTTGGGTTTGTTGAATTTGGTTTGGGACTTGTTCATAAATTATTGGGTAGGGCTAGGGTTTAGGTTATTATTGTGGCACTCATTCTTGCTACTTGTTCGTGTTTTGATGTTAATGTAAGTTCATTTGTTAGGTGTTTTAGGTCCATTTGTATCCTAGTCGCACTGTATTTTGCTGCAGCCGATGTGTTATCTGCGACGTCGCAAATTTATACACATGAATATGTGACTTCACATCGAACACATTGGCTTTGTCGAAATATCTGCAACATGAATGTGACATCGGGCTTTACATATGCATGAGCTAGGTTCCTCCATGTTGAACTAATTGTTCCAAGTTCACGTTTTCCATAGATGACTCGAATGAAGCAGGCAGCCAAGAGGTTTAGGGAAAACACCCCGGAAGAAGGTACATCCCGCACCAAGAAGGCAAAGACAAAGTCCACCTCTCCACCGTCAACGTGGGACAACATACGCTCCATAAATGAGGAGCCACATAAGCATTTCGAAAAATATCCTGAGCAGCAGGATAAAGGAGGTCAGGGTGATGAAGCCTGAGGACGTTCCTCGACTCCACCTCGACGTATTCCTCGAACCATTCAAACCTTAGGGAATGTATGGTTTAATATGCCTGGACAGACCGACATATGATACAGAGGTCAAGGAGTTCTATTTCACTCAGCAATCTACGGACATCTATAGTACAAGAGTGAATAGGCTGGACATGAAGATGACAACGGAGCTCATCAATCAAGTGATTGGGTGCATAGTGGGTGCGTAGGATTACCAGGAGGTTGAGCCTCTATGAATGTACTGCCAGGATAACTGGCCTTTGCCGGTCCCCGGGGATGACCAATCCAGGGTGCTTGACCCCAACCGAATGGTGGAGAAGTACTTCAAAATTAAAGTGGGGAACAGGATTATAAAATCAAGGCGGATCAAGGTTGATGCTACAGTCTCGAGGAAATAATGATGTACAATATAATTGTACAAGTTCTGATCCCTTTCGGACACCTTTCAGATTGCACAATCAACTGGACATCTCTTCCACCTTCGCGGGTGGAAGAGATTTTTTTTTGTGAATTCGTGAGTCTTCCTCTCTTTTTTAGAAAGGTGATTGGCATTCCTCCACCTTTGC
>JAUOBV010000001.1:7226855-7236911 GCA_032360425.1 Rubia occidens
AGCACCACCACAAATTAACACACTCCCAAAATTTTAAAAGAAAATATTTTTAAAAACCTATAACATCTTTAATCTCACTAAAATAGGCAAAGCATCTTTAATCACACTAAAAGAGACAGGTTCATCAACAAGTGTATCATTATACGTTCATTCATACAAGATAGAGCATGCAAAGATTCAATGTCGGGTAACATGTCCTCATCTTTGAGAATCTCATTAAGGCATTTAAATTTTTGTATCACACAAGATTCATCATATTGAGCAAATTCATCAGATAGGGTTATGCATTTACACACAAGAGAGGGATTAGGTGAATCATGCTTAGATTTGTAAATATCAAAACCAACCCTATCTTCTAAGGTTAGTGCTTCTGAATGAACACCAATCTTAGTCTTTGATGTTTTGATAAAAGGTCTCCCCAATAAAAGTGAGGGTGCACCACCATCGTGCGCTACATCAAGAACATAGAAGTCCACTGAAATACCAATTTCCCACTCAGACCATCACATCCATCACCAATCTATGAGGACTAGCTTGGGACTGGTCGGCCATGTGGTTCTTTAACTTCAACGATCTCTAGGTTCTCATAAATGAAAGAAGGTATGACATTAATAGAAGCTCCTAGATCAACCATAGCATTTTACACCAATTTATCACCCAAAGAAATAGGAATTGAAAATATGTCGGGGTCACCATATTTTGTAGGTAACTTCTTATGATTAAGAGAAACAACTCCCTCTATTTTCAATTTTCTTATCTTCTATGTGGTTTATTCTTCTTTATAGTGCATGAAACTTTCAAGAATTCAGCATGCGAAGGCACATAATCAATTAGGGTCCAAGAGTAGAACACTAACCTCAACCTTCTCGAAGATTTTTTGGACATGCCCGTCATTGGTTGCCACCTTCGGCCTTCCCCTAAGTGCATGAGGGAAGGGCGGCGGGAGATTAACCCTCACTTTGGATTTTGATAGCTCCTTGACAGAGTCCTCCACAACCAATTCTTGCCCCTCCAAGTTTTTTGTTGCTTTCCACAACCAAGTTGTCCTCTTGTAGGATTTCTTTCTTGGGCTCACGCGCTTTTTTCTCGCTTCTTAACTTCAAAGTGCTCATATTCCTCGGATTAACCTCCGCTTGGGAAGAAAGTTTCCCAGACTCTTTGGCTTCAAGTCAGCTTCCAATGTGGCAAGTTTCCCAACTTGATTCTAAAGATTCTTTATGCTCGATAATTCCCTAGTCCCAAGATCTTCAATCTCTCGATGTGTGTGCTCCGCAAAGATATCATGCTTCTTAGCCAAATGTAAATTGCTTCAATGATTTCCTATCGGTATGGCTTATAAATTGAGGCATTGTTATTGGAAGGTCATTCCTCCCTTGATAGGGTTGAGGTGGAGCTTGTCGGCCTCGATTGTACCCTTGTACTTGGTTCTCCTCAGGCCAACGAAAGTTTGAATTATCGCGGTACCTCAGGTTGAAGGTATTTGCATAGGGTTCTTGTTTTTTTACTCATTGGTTCCCATGAAACCCTTGTTGTCCCCTAGAAAACTGTGGCCTATTTGAACTATTATTGAAATTCAATGCCTCAACATCCTCCATATCTTCCACCACTTGTGGGAAAACATCTGTATGATGATCAAGGCTGCAATAAAGCAAACTTTGGCTTATTGAACACCCATTTTCATGAACTCCTTCATCATTGAGGAAAGAGCTTGGACTTTCTCCTCTAACTTAGGGGATTGAGACGGTTCATCTACGGGCTTTACCCTAGACCTTGTACTAAACTTTCTTGTTCCATTTGTCATCTCCTCGAAGAGTACCATTGCCTCCCTTGGACTCTTGTTGGTGATTGAACCGTTGCTAACGTTGTTCACCATACGCATATCGCCATCACACAATCCCTCGAAGAAATAGTAAACCAGGTACCCTCCTTGAATGGATGATGCGGACAACTAGCTAACAACCTTTTGAACCTTTACCAATACTCGTATAGGGACTCGTTAGCAAACTGAGAGATATTAGAAAGTTTCTTCTTCAACCCCGCAGAATATGAAGTTTGGAAGTATTTCTCAAGAAATATGTGCTTCATATCCACCCATGAGGTGATGCAACTGGGGGGAGATAGTTTAACCAATCCTTTGTCGAATCCTAAAGTGAAAAGGAAATGCCCTCAGATTGTAATCTTCCACCGAGACACCCCACCAACTTCATATTGGTACAAACTAGGTGGAATTTGAAAATATGCTTATTCAGATCTTCTTCGATCATTCCATTAAACATCGGCAAACAATGTATCATACCGCTCTTGAGTTCACTCATCACATTGGGTAGCAAAGGTGGGGAAATTATAAAAAGTGGTTGATTCTCCAAATTAGGATCCATCAACTCCCTCAAAGTGTGGTTATCTTCCGTCATTTCTTCGTTCTCTACAACTACCAAAAGTGGTTCTTGTGGAAGTTTTGGCCAAGATCTCCTCTTCCTTTGTCGCCTACCAACTGTGTAATCCACTGGACAATGTAAAACTTCCAAGTTCATGGCATGGGTATGTACCAAAAACCAGGAATAAAACAATAGTCAACTAAAAACAACACTAGTAAAAAGGGGTAGTAGTAACCGAAAACTAGCAAGAAATCTCAACAGCCAAAACCAACAAAAATAACAAAAACAACACTAATTACTTAACTAACACGCTGTGCAAGTTAACTACTAGACTATTAAAAAATAACATCCTCGGCAGCGATGCTAAAATTTGACCCGCCCTCTCCCGAGCATCATTAATAAATCATGGGAGATCTAATAAGCCAAGAAGGGACAGTGAGTCAAAGATAGAAATTTGTATTGTTGCTTCCGTTCCTACTACTACACTACCAAGAATGGTAGATAGTGGAAAGTATCGGGATTGTCCACATAGATGTTAGGAATATAATAATTAACTACACACAACAGTGATCGAGTAACTAGTCCGACCACGTGTTAGGAATAAACAGTGTTGATAAAATAGTTATTTGGGGGGAGTTTGTACTAACAACTACTAGCATACAAATGATCACAAGAATTCAAAATATAAACTAACACTCGAGAAATATTTGCGTATCATGATTAATGTTATTTCGATCATCGATCTCATCAAATATAATAACTAAATCATCTTCTAGTGTTTGTGACACATAGTGCAGATGATAATCAAAACTTCCCCCTATCTGTCACATAGAGCTGCGTGTATTAAATCTTCCATCAGGCTCACCTCCATAACTAGAAAAGTGCAACAACGGGAACGGATCATTGTGCAGGTCTGATTCTCCTCCGTACGATTAAAACCCAGGCCGAACACTACGAATGCACTACCTGTAAGCCTACAAAGGAAAAGGAAGTAAGCGTCTTATCGATAGCTCTAGGATCAGTAAGATAATCCTAGTTTTCTACTTAGTGTATCTCTACCCGTAACCCTTTGAACCACACAGTCGGCTAAGTAGAACATGGTCGATCGTAACTACTAACAACGACAACCTACATGCACACACCCACACGATTCCGGACTATCGTTACCCCAAGCGCATCTAGGTGTCCTTACTTGGGGGGTTGCAATAGTGTAACAGTATGAAAGTAGACTTGGTGTGTGCTAAATAAGTGTGACAATCATGCAATTAACAAGAATTATATGAACAGCCCAACATAATAATCATAAAACACATAGAAATAGGTAGATCTAGAAATCTCACAAAAGGAATATTAATACATGAATACAAATATGTTCCCCAAGTAAGATCCCAACTCCCTAAGCATTGATTCCAAGTATTTCATTGAATTCAACACTTTTGGGAAAGGAAAATAAAAAGATGAAAACAAAAGAGCCGAGAGAGAAGGAAGAGTATTTTCTCTATCTAACCTACACTTGGGATCTAAAAATGAGCATAAACTTAAACACTAGCAGAAATAGGTCCATATATATAGTAGTGAGGAATTGAGCCTAAAATGAGCCCCCAAAAAAGGCCAAAAATTCTAGCAGCCGTAACTGGCAGGGTGGTGGGACTCTGGCACGGCTCGTGCCAGCCGAAACTCCCTTGTGTCAACGTGGGACGCTAGCCTTGGCATAGGACATGGCCTTATTCCAGTGTGTGCCAGCCTCGTACTAGCATGACCCATGCCTACTGGCATGGTCGTTGGCCGGCACTTCATTTTTTGCTCCATTTGATCCGCATCCAACGTCGTTTGGCTCACACCATTCTACTGGAACCTCATTTTGCTCAGTATCTCGGCATGGGACATGTCGTTAATTGTATCTAGTAGGCTGGTCTTGCCATTGGTGAGTTGAAACAGCACAGATCATGTGAAACGGGACTTTCTGACCCATACTTAGCCAAATTTGGAGTGAAGAGAAGACAGTGGGTGCACAGCTAGCCGGAACGAGCAAGGTCCGTGCTGGAGCTTGGCATGACCCGTGTTGGGTTGAACAAGATGTGCTGAAAACTCTTGACACAGGTTGTGTCACTTGGAACGGGCCTTGCTAGTCGTAGCCCTCGTGCTAGCCATGTGCGATCCATGCAGTCGGTTCCTGTCAGTTGTGGCTGGTTCGGTCGGCTGATTTGTTTGCTCCGCTACTGATTAACCATTGGTCTGATTTAAGAGTTCTTGTAGTTGATTTTATAACACTCGAAAAGACGAATCCAATGGTGCCACCCTCAAGGGATGATTCTTCTCGAATTTTTCCCAGAACTTTGTGCAACTCACAGACTATTCCTCTGTTTTGAACTTGGCCTTCTTGAACTTAAAATCCGCCTTTCTTGGTTTCAATTCCATCTACTAGCATGCTTTAGAGTCCGTGACCTTCAATATAATACCATCCTTGCCAATGGTCTTCGGTATCTTCTACCATACTTGCCAATACCCTTCAAATGTCTACTACCACCCTCGCGGATGGCCTTCTACAAAAAAGTACTCACGAGCAACCTACTAATGAGATTTAAAAAAGGAAGATCTAGGTGCCCATGAATACAAAGTGTCCCTTAGTTTCAATTAAGTGTACAAAACTCATAATTTAGACAAGAAAACCAACAATGGTCGTCTCAACCTTATCGTGGATACCTAACTAAATCTAGAAAACAACCAAACAAAAGATGATAATAAATGTGTCAATGTATTGGCTAATGCATGCATAATGGTGCACATCAATTACCTAACATATAATCATTTCTTTTACTCAGATTTGATTACCACTTATATACTGTGGTACAAATATTTTATAACACGAGACTCTAGCTTGAGTGTGATTTAATATTTACTTTTACAAACCCATTTTTTAGTTTGTACAAGGATTTTAAAATTTGAGGAATTCTCATTTGGTAAGCACTGTTGATTATTGTTTTTTTTAATAATCTTTTTAGTAAAAAAAATTAAAGTTAAAACCCAAAATAGGGAGGGTGATTTATTAGGAGCCCCAATCGTTAAACGAATAGAGTTTTGATACAGGTTTTGTTCAAGTATCAACTCTAACCTTTGAAAGTATGTTAAAGCAAGCTATGAAGTACATATTATTGTGTTTTGAAGCACGAAGGGATGCGTTGGAAGTGTTTCCATCCCCCACATCTCCACCCCATGTGTTAATGTCGGTGGATGGGCAGACTTCAAAGGCATCCCTAAGTGCTTTTAATGTGTAGCCTCACTGGTCAAAAATCATCCGAGATTTAAGAATTTTTGTTTATTAATATGGCTAATTCTACAAAAACAATTGATACATTTAAGATAAAATATTATGTTTATCCTAATCTCATAATATTAATTATCCTTATTTTATTTAGATTCTAATCAAGAAAATTTATCTATGTTCTTTTATTTACAATAAAATATTTTATTGGAGTAATTTGAATATTGGATAAATCATATTTAATCAAAAGGGGAACAACATGTTTCTAAATTGAGAAATTCATTGGAGTAATGAAATCATGACTTTGAGGATGTCATTAAAAGGGGAAATAAACTACAAGACCTATCTCATTGTTCTTCTCCATTTCCAGAAGTAAATGTGAATCCCGTAAAGTATAAAGGACCCCCAAGAAGAGAGAAATAAATAAACAAAATGATGATGATAAAAATGAGATAATAAATACCATCGTTGTGACATAAAGTGTCATTGGACGCATACCTAAAGTACGCCAAAGTATTAAGTCAATCTCTGCTCTAAATCGGAAAATAATGAATATAAATATAATTATCATTTTTATTGATGAATATACTTTGTAGTATTGATTTTTATTTTATTTTTACTTTTCTAAATGTTGTGTATTTATTTATCGGTCACCCTTAAGATGGTCCAACCAAAAATATTGAAGAATGAAAAAATTAATTAATTAATATACCATGTATTGATGAAACAAAATTAATGTAAAGTTTTTATTTGATGAAGAATATTGACATTTCAGTGTTCGACGACAAGGAGTTATGTCTTGCAGATAGTGGAGCAACGCACTCTATTCTCAAGAAATATTTTTATGAATTGACGCTGTGAGAACTATCTCTGGTTGTGTCAAAAATAATTGAAGGCTCTGGAAGAACAATGATTGTATTTTCGAGAGAAACTATATTTCGCATTATTGAAGCATTACTTCCTCCTAAGTCTCAATGAAATTTGTTATGTTTTAAAGATATCCATAGAAATGGATCATTTTGATACTGTTAATGAAGGTAACCTTGAATTCTTATGCATTACAAGTATGAATTTTGAAAAGAAGACGATACTAGAAAATTTACCTTATTATTCTTCCGGTTTATATTGCACATTTATTGGTGCAATTGAAATATATGCTTCAAACGAGAAGCTTGTTGATACATTTACTATTTTGCATGACCGGTTAGGCCATCCCGGTTCTATAATGATGTGCAGAATAATAGAGAATTCACAAGTTCATAGTTTGAAGAGTTAAAATATTCTTCAATCAAGTGAATTCTCATATAGAACATATTCTCAAGACAAGTTATTGTAAGGCATTCACTAGTGAAAATCCATATCGAATGTCCAGCATTTTTGGAACACATACATGGTGATATATGTGGGCTCATTAACCCACTTTATGGACTATTTCGATATTTCATGATCTTAATTAACTCATATACGAGATGGTCACATGTATGCTTATTATCCACCTGCAATCTGGCTTTCGCGAAATTACTTGTGGAGATAACTCAATTACGTGCGCATTTTCCTGATCATAATATAAAGACAATTTGTCTTGTTAATGCTAATAAGTTTACATCCCAATCTTTTCATGATTATGTTTGTCAATTGGGATTAGTGTTGAACATCGTGTAGCTCATGTTCATACACAAAACGGTCTAGTTGAATAGTTTGCTAAACGCATTCAATTAATTGTGAGACCAATGTTGTTGAGGACTAAACTCCCAGTGTTAGCTTGGGGCCATGCTCTATTGCATGCAGCAACATTTGTACGTATCAGGCCAGCAAATTATAATGATCCCCCCTAACAATTGGTTTTTGGTTAGAAATCAAACATATCCCATCTTGGAATTTTGAATGTGTGGTATATGTACCAATTCACCCACCACAACGCACAAAGAAGGCTGGGAATATATGTTGTGTACGAATCTCCATCAATTATCAAATATCTTGAATTAATGATGGGAAATTTTTTGAAATATATTATTCAAAATAGAAGCTTAATGATAAATTTAATATTTGGCATGACCGGTTCGGCCATCCCAGTTCTATAATTATCCGCAAAATAATAGAGAATTCACAGGGTCATAGTGTGAAGAGTAAAAATATTCTCGAATCTAGTGAATTCTCGTGTAGAGCCTATTCTCAAAGCAAGTTAATTGTAAAGCCATCACCAGTGAAAATCCATATCGAATCTTCTGCATTTTGGGAATGCATACATGGTGATATATGTGGGGCCATTCACCCACCGTGTGGACCATATTGATATTTCATGGTCTTAACTAACGCATCTACGAGATTGTCATATGTATGCCTATTCTCCAACCACAATTTGGATTTCGTGAAATTACTTGCAGAGATGATTTGATTACGTGCGCATTTTCCTAATCATAATATAAAAGACAATTCGTCTTGATAATATTGGTAATTTTGCATCCCAATATTTTAATGATTATTGTATGTCGATTGGGATTAGTGTTGAACATCTTGTAGCTCATGTTCATACACAAAACAATCTAGCTGAATCGTTCATTAAACACTTTCAATTAATTACGAGACCAATGTTATTGAGAACTAAACTCCCAGTGTCAGCTTGGGGCATTTCTCTATTGCATGCACCTTCATTAGTACGGATCGGGCCAACAAATTATAATGAGTTTTCCCCTAACAAATGGTTTTTGGTCAAGAATCAAACATATCTCATCTTGGAATTTTTGGATGTGTGCCATATGTACCAATTACTCTACCACAACGCATAAAAATGGGGCGTCAGATAAGGCTGGGAATATATGTTGTGTACGAATCTCAGTTAATTATTAAAAATCTTGAGCCAGTGACGGGAGATTTGTTGAAATAAGTGATTCAAATGAGAAGCTTGTTGATGTCTTTATTATTTGGCAGAGAATTCACAAGGTCATAGTTTAAAGAGTAAAAGTATTCTTAAATCTAGTGAATTTCGGGGTAGAGCCTGTTCTCAGGGCAAGTTAATTATGAGGCAATCACTAGTGAAAATCCATATTGAATTACCTACATTTTTGTAACGCATACATGGTGATATATGTGGGGCCCATTTACCCACCGTGTGGATCATATCAATATTTCATGGTCTTAACTGATTCATCTATGAGGTGTGCACATGTATGCTTATTATCCACCTGCAATCTGGCTTTCGCGAAATACTTCCGACATAATTTGTACAAGTGCGCATTTTCCTGGTAAGTTTACATCCCAATCTTTTAATGATTATTGTATTTCGATTGGGATTAGTGTTGAACATCTCATACACAATACTGTTTATCCGAATCATTCATTAAGTGCCTTCAATTAATTGCGAGACCAGTGTAATTGAGAACTAAACTCTCAGTGTTAGCTTGGGGTCATACTCTATTGCAGGCAGCAACACTTGTATGCATTATTTGATATGCGGTATATGTACCAACTGCTACACCACGGTGCACAAAGATGGGGCCTCGGAGAAGGATGGGAATATAAGTTGGGTACGAATATCCCTCAATTATTGAATATCTTGAACCAACGATGGGATATTTGTTTACCATTCATTTTGATGATTATTATTTCAACGAGTCAGTTTTGCCAATATTAGGGGGAGAGAAAATACAGTCGATAAAGCAAATAAGTTGGAATGAAGTATCTCTATCTCTTTTTTATCCTTGTACAAAGCAATGTGATCTAGAAGTTCAAAAGATAATTAATTTCCAAATATTAGCAAATCAATTGTCAAATTCTTTTACTGACCTATAACGTATGACAAAATCAAATGTGTCGGTTGTTAATGCTCCTGTTAAAATTAATGTCCCTAAAGGACAAGCTACCTCTTGAAATGAGATAAAGGAACAATTGAAAAGAGGTAAGCCAATTGGTTCAAAAGGCAAAATTCCTCTTAAGCGAAAAGTTCAAACATTGCAGATGGCAAAAATGAGGTGAAATTCCTGAAGAGCTTTCTAAGATTCCAGAAAAATCTTACGACATGACTGAAAATGAACTTCCTGAAGAAGTTTGGGGACCCCATAATATCAATAATGAAGAGCTCTCGATTAATTATACCATATCGGGTGTAAAATGGAACCGATACAAAATCAACGTCGACAATAAATTTATATATGTTGCAGCATGTGCCATAATGAATGCATAATGAATGGAAAAAATGATCATGAGGAAACATCTATTAAGGAATGCATGCACATAAATGATTAACCAAAATGGAAAAACGCAACCCAACTAGAATTGGATTCCTTGAGAACACGAAAAGTCTTTGGAAAAATATCACTCACACCTGGAGATGTGCAGCCTGTGGGTTATAAATGGGTCATTGTGCAAAAGCGAAAGTGAATGCTAAAATTGTGCGCTATAAGGCACGGCTTGTCGCACAAG
>JAUOBV010000001.1:7253275-7264261 GCA_032360425.1 Rubia occidens
TTTCATAATTTATTTTTAAATATAATTTAAGATATTAAAATCATCATTGAATAGTGACAAAAGAGGAAGTAAGACACAATTAGAGGGTTGGAGGGAGTACCTATATTTCGTTTACAAGTAGTGATAAATAAATATTTCATAACATCACTCTATTTATCATTACTCTTTTTTAAAAAAAAATTTAAAAGTGAGTGCCTTACATGAGGATGTGACTTATCAATCTTTTCAGAAGGATGAGCGCAAGTCCCGTGTGAAGCAAAGGGAGATGTTGATCCTACCCCCAACAAATCTGTGCAACACTACCAACTATACTAAACCAAAACCATATTAACACACTTTCTAGCCCCTCAAAAATGCCATATTATAACCTATAAAAATGCCATAAACATGTAACTTATTCATCCTTTCCTGCATGTACATTACACAGAATTAAAATCACTGGATGACCAAATGAGAAAGACACTTGAGTGTTGTTTTGTCTATTGTTTTGTTTGTTCGTGCACATATTTCCAGCTTTGAACGTTCCCTCTATGTTCGTGCCCTTTGAGGAAAATGTTGAGAATCAAGATGTTGTTGTTCTTGGCGGTGTTCATAATTGTAGGTTCTTTAGTCAGAGCAGATGTTAGTTTTGATGGGAGGTCGTTTATGATCAATGGGCAGAGAAAGATTTTGATTTCTGGTTCCATTCATTATCCCAGAAGCACTCCTGAGGTGCTATTTCTGTCTCCATTGCCAATGTTTCGTGGTTTTCGAACCATTTGATGGAGTTTTGTTGTGTGTTTGGTTGTGCAGATGTGGCCTGATCTTATTCAGAAGTCTAAGGATGGAGGGCTGGATGTTATTCAGACATATGTGTTCTGGAATGTGCACGAGCCTGCTCCCGGACAGGTTTCTTGAGATGAATTTCGTGTTTGCTAATGATTTCGGGGTGTTTTCGATGTTTTCATGTGTGTTTTGTTTCTGCAGTATGTGTTTGATGGAAATGCTGATCTTGTGAAGTTCCTGAAACTAGCACAAGCTGCAGGCCTATATGTTCATCTCCGCATTGGCCCCTTTGTTTGTGCAGAGTGGAATTTCGGGTAATGCCCGAACCACCGAGCAAGATTCAAGAAAATAGTGTGTGTTGCATTCATCTTCGTTTGTTTTCCTCTTGTTTTGAATGCAGGGGATTTCCAGTCTGGCTGAAGTACGTCCCAGGTATCGAGTTTCGGACAGATAATGGGCCTTTCAAAGTATGATAAGATTACAGTGCATCAGCTTATTGCTTATCTGTGAGAACTGAGAAATGGATTTGGAAAGTGAACTTTTTAATCTTTTACTGTTTTGTAGAATGCAATGCAAGGATTTGTCACTAAAATTGTGGCGTTGATGAAGGAGAATAGCATGTTTGAGCCTCAGGGTGGACCAATTATCATGTCCCAGGTGGGGGAAAACATGATTTTTCTTGAAATGTGCTCGGATACCAAACTGGAGTTGCATTTTCTTCTGCTGACATTTTGGGCTGCATTTGCAGATAGAGAATGAGTATGGCCCTGTTGAGTGGGAGATTGGTGCTCCCGGCAAAGCGTATTCAGCGTGGGCGGCGCAGATGGCCGTGGCCCAAAACACCGGCGTTCCATGGGTAATGTGCAAGCAAGAGACTGCACCAGACCCCATGGTAAGCAAATCTTTGTCATGTTCTTAATAAGGATATCGAACGATGTTTCTGAAAATGAAGTGTTGAGGCTGATTGTGGTGATTGGTGTCAATGGCTATCCAGATAGACAGTTGCAATGGGTTCTACTGTGAAGGTTATACACCTAACAAGCAATGGAAGCCGAAAATGTTCACTGAAGTCTGGACTGGCTGGTATCTGACAGAGTAAGAACAAGTCATGCAGTGACATACATTGTTTCTCATGTTCAGACTTATTTGGGAAATTGATTCCTTTTACGCGTCTCTCGACTGCTGCTTTGCAGCGTAAATATCGCCGGTAATGAGGGGTTCCTTAAAACTGGCCAGAATCCTGTTCTCACTGTCAGTTCGGCTGGCCACGCCTTGCATGTTTTCATAAATGGCCAACTTTCAGGTACTTAAAAGATCTCGATTTAGAACTCTTTCGCGTATGATCTTCATCGGATGGTTCGATGCGTATTGGCAGGGACGGCCTATGGAACAGTGGAGGATCCGAGGTTCGATGCGTATTGGCAGGGACGGCCTATGGAACAGTGGAGGATCCGAGGCTTACATTCAGCGGGAATGTGAAACTGAATCCCGGCATCAACAAGATATCTATACTTAGTGATGCAGTTGGTCTCGCGGTCAGTGTGCTTCTGACTGTGTCCGAATTCCTTTAAATTTGCAAGATTCACTTGCTCATATGGAATGGTTTTCGTGTTTTCAGAACGTTGGGGTACATTTCGAGAAGTGGAATACAGGCATTCTTGGTCCAGTATCATTGGGAGGCCTCAACGAGGGGACGAGGGACTTGACAAAGCAGGGTTGGAAGTACAAGGTTAACACTTGCAGTAAAAATGAACTTTTAAGATTCATCTAGTACCAAAATGTTTATCTGGGGCTTGGTTGTTCATTGGCAGGTAGGTTTCTATGGTGAAACTCAAGGCATCTATACAGACAAAGGAAGTGCCTCAGTTCAATGGGCAGAAGGAGCATCACTAGCTTGGAAAAATCCTTTAACTTGGTACAAGGTAAATTTATCTGTCCTGTTTACCCGGTTCAAGTGGTAAACATCACTTATCAGCTCAAATAAACAATATGCTTCTCCTTCAGACCTTTTTCAACACGCCACCAGGAACAGATCCAGTAGCTTTGGATATGCTGAGCATGGGGAAAGGTCAAATATGGGTGAACGGTCACAGCATTGGAAGGCACTGGCCTGCGAATGTAGCAAAGGGCAACTGTGGCACCTGTAACTATGCCGGTAAATATAACGAGACGAAATGCCAAATGTTTTGTGGAGAGTCTTCCCAGAGATGGTAGTTTTCTGCAACTCCTTGCAGTGGATGTATCAGTAGAAGCAGCAGACTACATTGTACTTTCTAACACGACTCGGTGATTTCAGGTACCATATTCCTCGGTCTTGGCTTGTCTCAGGCCCCAATTCCTTGGTAGTATTTGAAGAATTGGGTGGCAATCCAAATTTTATCACTGCCGTTACAAGGTCAAGATGAAGCGTCTGATTCTGGTACACACGATAAACAGCAATTCAGCCTCAAGGTTAAATAATGTACAGCCATAATAGGACACGGTGAATGATGCACATAACCAAGTGCAATTGTAAATAGGTTTGAAAATAAACACATACCTTAACAAATACACAGTCTGGATTCTGAAGTTAGGATAATCGGTCCAGAAAGACCTCTAAATCCATTGTGGTAGCAGTATCACTTGTAAAAAGTGAGATCCACAGCCACAAAACTGTACATTTGCATATGTTACACATGCTGCAAAGTCATTTTGCGTGAATCATAAAAGGAGTCGTCTAAGAAGCTTACAAAGTTACCTGTCACATCTGAATTTATAAGTATGATCCATTAAGTTGATCTCATAATGCACATCTCAGCTTGATGATGACATCATCGAAGTCCTTGTAATCTTGAAAGACTTCTTGGCCTTGATGTACCCAAAGAGCTAAACGGCGGCATAGATCCCCAATCATTATAAGTCTACCTCCTTCATCAACATCAGCTTGGAGAAGCCTATTCACACACTTCAGCAAAAAAGATCTGACCTTTAGTTTCATATTGCAAACGAACTCTATGCCCCTCTCTTCATTTTCAAACAAAGAAATATACTTTTCCTCAATTACATCAGTTAGATCAAAGACAACGCGTGCTCCAGCTATGGCATCTACTATGCTACACATTTCACCCCATCGGCATAACAATTGCTGCCACTCACAATTTCTTCCTCCATACTTCGGTCCAGACATTTGTGATTCTTTCCACTGGAAGATAGTTCCAGTCGTAGTATAATGCAGAAGTAATTCACATCCTGTATCATCTATTGATCCTAGGAACCCCATCAATATGCCTAATGGACATGTTTGATCGCTCTCTCCTAGGAATGCATGTGCCGAACTGGATGGTAACCCGCTAATACGTCTGAAGTATCTGAAACACATATCTTGAAATTCATTGAGCCAGATCCAGATTCTATGGCTGTCAAAGAAGATTTTCTTCGTACTTTCAAGACTGCTTGACTTGAGTTCACGTTTGGCCTTGTAACCCTTAGATGCCTGGCCAACATTTTCTGGGCCAAATAACTTTGTAGTCCACGAACCAGATATTTTTGCCAAATAATCAGCAAACAGATCCTGATAAGAATCATCTGCAGGATTGACAATCCATGCAATAAGTCTTGCTGCGGCAGCAGAATATGGAACTTCTTCAGTGTACACTGCATTGGACTGAACCGAGCCAATGTAGCGTTCTAACTGGAAACTGCTCTCAATTTTAGGGGAACAGAAGAGCAATACAGTGGCAAATGAGAACCAATCAGGGAAATTCATAGCAGTTGCCCTGTTATGCAAAGCCACGAGAGTATTATATTCTAGATAACAAGAGCCAATCAGGAAATATGTAACTTTCAGCATAACGCAAGAAATTACCATGAAGAATAATGGTCCACGAGTTCAATTTTCACCCCATTTTGCTCAGAACTTCCACTGTGGTTACGTCCTGCATGACAAGCCATTCTACTTATTTTATTTACTAAATGCTGAAAATTTTCCCATGATCTTGGTCCAGCCAGAACTCTTATCAAATTTTGCTGGAAGGGGAAATATGCATGAGAAAATGGTAACTTTGAACCAATATCCATAGATAAACCCCACCACATTGGCCTTGAAATTATGTCTAGCACCAATTGGACCATCTCAGTTTGTAGTTCTAACACAGAAGCCAAACCCCTGAAACAGAACCCCATCTGGAAGTGAAGGAGTAGAAAAGTTGACTACTAGTATACAATAGTAATGAACCTATATCTTTCTGAACATACTGCTCAAACATGGAAACTAATAGTGCAAATTTTAAACACTATTTCTAGGCAAAATAACATCAGCGAATGCAACCAAAGAAGTATATGAGCTCTAGGTCATCAAACAAGAATCATCAAAAATATTTTTTCACTAGAAATAAACAACTATTAGCAATACACCCACTACAATCAGTTGACTAGAACGTCACATAAAATATTCAACACTGAAGGCTAAACAAAATTGATGACCGAGTACATACGTCATTAGAAACCAATTATGCAACAGAGTCCTCGCCTCGATGAACATTAAAGGAGAAAGTGCCAAGCATATTAAGATGGAACGCCACTCTACCCTCTCATGAAATGCTTTTCTCAGACAGAGTAAATGCCTTTTACTTGACTCCTGTAAAATCTGAGAGATATCCTGCAGTAAAATGGCAGGATCAAGATGCCAAAAGAGCAACCTGCAAAGTTTCCAGTAGTGAAGAAAATAAATATCATGTGCAAAAGTGTACCAGAATCATTAAAAAAATTGTTACAATTGCCTTGAAACTCAGACTTTCTATTTCCACATCGATGGGATATGAGGGTGAGAAAATGGTACATTAATTACACACACTACAGTACCACACACCTTGCTGGCCATTCTCTACTCATAAAAGTGACTTCTTTCGGCACATGGACAAGTAGCTTCTGAACAGAATTTTCCCATCTATCAAATGAATTAGCACCAAGGATAGTACTAGATTCCAATATAATACATAAGTCCGAAGAAAGTACTCCTACTCTTAAAGCACATCGCAGAATTAAAGGAGTAAGCTCTACTACAAAAAGAAACATACATAATAAAAAAACACAGCTAAATTCCCAATTCAATCAACAAAATTTTAATGACCAAACAGGGCCTTAAAAGTGCATACAACTTTCAAACGGTGTCAAAACCTCGTTATCATTCATCTAACTCGCTACATATTGCACATGTTAGGATTTCCAGCAAATGAATTGAAGTTATGCTTATGAAGCTTTCTTTTTTATAAGCATTTATATCAAATTTGTTGGGACTAAATTCCAGTTTAGCAAGGACTAAATACACACAACAAATCTTGTGGCAAAAAAGAATGCCGATAGTCACCTCGACGATCTTCCAGTTTTTCCAAAATATCAACACACATTTCCATTAGCTCCAGACAATCCTGACTAGAAAATGATCCTCCAGCTCGCAGAATCTCCTTATCCCCAACTCTCAAAACCTTGCATTCAATAGAAGATTCCAGAACTGCCAGAATCGTCTTCACCGTGTGCTCCAGCACCGACTCAAAAACCTAATCCCACAAACGAAAGCACATTCAGCTAAAATGAAACATCAACAAATGAGGAATTTTGAAATTTTCTAGATTGAATACCTGAGGAGCAGTGAAGCACATGAGAGATAGGGCGGTGTCCAAAATTGAAACCCTGGGCTGAGCTTCGCTCAAGTTGAGGGATCGATTAAGGGTGGAAATCGTACGGTTGAGATCTTCATCATTGTCGTCCTCGCCTCCGATCAAGGAATTAGGTTTTCCAGCTTGGAGATTCGATGCGAGGTTCGCAAACATAGAAGTAATTTCTGAAATCTCCAGCATTACTGTGTCCGATGATTCCACCGGGAGAGTGGTAGCCGATCACATTTCCGAATAAAACACCACAAATTCCCGCCAAAACCGATTTGTTTTGGGCCTGGGCTCCCTGTACCGAAAAGGAGAGCGGACTTACTTTTTGGGTGGGCTTCATTGGAAATTGTCTTTTGTCCTATGATAGCATCTCCAATTCAAAATCATTTTATGGAACTCTTTTTCTTTTTGAAAATAAAGGTATCATTTCATGGTACTTGAATTGTCCAGTATCATTTGAAAGTAGGAATTCTGGTGGATTATCCCATAAAATCTCAAGGAACTCGCTCGACTTTGCGAAGCTAGCTAGTGAGTGAGCAAGGATATTTCTCTCTTTAGTAATTCGACAAGGAAATTTATTCCAGCTTCCTCTATGAGGTGCTGAATTTAACGTAGGTATCCACAATGGGGCTCTACTTCATTACAGACCATGTGAATGACTTTCATTGCGTCGTCGAGAATCCACATATTTTCATCGCAACTCTCAATAGCCAATCGTGTCACCTCCAGCAAAACGAGAGCCTCAACCTTGGTCGTGTTTGCTTCTTCGGTAAACCATTTGAGACTGCCCGGAAGAACTCACACTCCCCATCCAAGTGCAAAATACTAGTAGTCGTAAAACCTTCTCTTATACCTGCATCGAAGAACAATCTAGGTCCGTCTTCCGGCAGTCGTACTAGGGAATGCGGCTAGAGTTCATCCGAGGGGCATCTCGCCCACTGTTTTCTGCCTTGAAGCTTCTGAGAGAAGCGACCACTCCTGCCACCATTGCTTCTGGTCCTAGGCATTTTTTTCCAAAGTTTTTTTTGGATCCTTTGAAACTATAGCCCATCAGATTTCATAATACTAAGTTCAGCTTTATCTTCATTGCAAGTTTGTATCAAAATTTCAAACCAGAACTTTCCCCTATTTCTCCTTGACGCCCCACCTTATCCTCCATAACCACCATCTTCCACCCTTAATTCGCATACGAACATTCAAAGAAAAGGTACCATGCAGTTCCATTTTTTCGCCACATCCATCGTTTTCTATTAAGTGAAAACTTTGTCATGTTGACAAAGTCCATTCTTTGCATTAGACTAGGCTTTATTGTTGCACCGATTAGCTATCGAATAGGTCTTCTTGTTTTACACTAGTCTAGGGATTTTCTGTTGTAATATTTGCCTATATAAGGCACCCACGTATAGAGAATACAATAAACCTCTTCACCATATTTATTACTTCTCTATATGGTATCATTTATCTCTGCTGAAATTTCACCATTATTTCAACAGTTTTAAAAGCCTCCGTTCGTTCCTATGGCCTCTAAAAACTCTTCTGCATCCTAACTCCTTGTCTCTGTCTCCGGTGACGCCATGCCCAGTCTCCATTTTCCGACGTTGGTCGTGCGTCTCGTTCATGACAATTATTCACTCTGGAGAAGCACCGTGCGATTGTCTCTTGAAGCCTACAAACTCAACGAATTTCTCGTCGTTGGTGGAGCTCCTGCCACCTTGCTGCAGCCCGTCACCGGTGCAACCGTCAGAGAACCAAACCCGATGTTTGCTTCCTGGAGGCACAAGGACTGTTTGATCCTGCTGTGGTTTCGTTCCACGCTCTCCCTGCCGATGTTTGCACTGCTTTCTCGGGCAACCACCATGGCAGACTGCTGGGCCTCTCTGGCTCAAACTTTTCCGTCCCAATCACGTGCTCGCTATCAGCATCTGATACAGCAACTTCAGTGCATGTCCAAAGGTGGCATGACGGTTCTGGAATACGTGGAAAAGAAGCGGTCTATCTCCGATGCCCTGGCAGAGTGCCTCATCAACATATCCAACGTTGTTCTCGTTGACAACATCTTGTTAAGAATCGGCCCAGGATTTGTATCTTTCAGAACCGCCATTAGCATGCTTCTCACCCCCGCTCTCCTCGAATGAAATGCTCGGTCTTCTTCTTCAAGAGGTTCAACGCCTTACCGATACCTGTTTAGACGTTACCGCGCAGTGTGCTCATGCCGTTCATCATCGAATTTCTACTCGGCAACCACCATCGGTGCCGGTGACTGCAACTGAACGAGTTCGGACTATATGCCAGGCCTGTGAGAAGCATGGGCATGATGGTCAGAACTGCCACCAGCGGCTCAACCTTGTGAACTTTTCACCAACAAATCAGCGTGCTGCTGATCGTCTTCAACAATCTGCTGCTGGCAAGCAAGATTTTGCTGCTTATCAGGAGAATCCCTCTGCTCTCACCGACTCGTAGATTGTCGATTCCGGTGCCACAAATCATGTCACGGCAGATATCTCAAGTCTCAATCTCTCAGCTCCTTATGATGGCATGGATAGCCTCGTCGTCGCAAACGGTCAGTCCGTTCCCATTACGCATACTGGCAATCTTAATTCAATTGCAAAGCATACTGCTAAACCTGTTACCTTGAAAGGTATTCTTGTTCCAAAGGTGTCTAAAAATCTTATTAGTGTTCGTCAATTATGTAAAGACAATAACGTATTCGTCGAACTTCATGCTAATCATTGATATGTTAAGACATTACGGGGCACAATGGTTCTTAAGAGAATCATTGAAAATGGTCTATACCGGCTTCCGATTCGTTCCCCTGGTCCCCGTGTCTTTGTTGGTGAACGAGCTTCTGTTGCATGCTGGCATCATCATTTTGCACACCCTTACCTATTTCTGCAAATAAATCACTTCCTTTGTGTAGTGCATGTCAGTTAGGCAAGAGTCATAGACATCATATTCCCTCTTGTCATACTATTTCAGAAAAACCTTTTGATCTTGTTTATTTAGATGTTTGGGGCCCTGCCTTTGTTCCATCTTTAAATGGAAATAGTTACTTTGTGTTTCTGTTAATGATTGCACAAAATTTATCTGGATATATTTTCTTGCTTCAAAATCTCAGGTTTTGTCTGTTTTTCAATCCTTTAAGGCAATGGTTGAAACTAATTTTTCCACTAAAATCAAAGCTTTTCAATCTAGTTGGGGGGTGAATTTTGAAATGTCTCAACATTTCTCGAAACCAATGGCATCCTTCATCGAGTCTCTGGCTCTTCTAGCTCACTCCAACCTTCCCATCACTTTTTGGAAACATGCATTTCACACTGTAGTTTACCTAAATAACAGAACCATTACCCCTGTTCTTGACCACAAATCCCCTTATGCTTGCTTATATAATCGTCAACCTGATTATGCCTTTCTAAAATCCTTTGGTTGTCTTTGTTATCCCTATCTTCCCCCTTACAACAGCAACAAGTTGGAGTTCCGCTCTGTGGCATGTATCTTCCTTGGGTACAGTGCCAAGCGTAAAAGATATCTCTGCCATCATGTTCCTTCCTCCAAAACCTATATTGCTCGACATGTTGTCTTTGATGAATCATCTTTTCCTTACCCTGAGCATCACTCTCAGTCTGATCAACCCGATTCACCAACTATCGATCTTACCTTTTAGTCACTCCAAGAGGCATCTCGGCCCCTTGTCTCGGTGGAACCCCTTTCGGATGAAACCTCATCTTCTTCCGGCCTCACACCACCACCTTCCCCGGTACCTTCTCCTCCACCGGCATCCTCTGCTATCATTCCCTATCCCAGGCTCCTTCATACTTCCGTCCGTCAAATTCCTCGGTACATGGAATGGTTACTCGAGCCTCTACTCGTTCCCTTAAACCTACTACTCACACTGCCACTAAACATCATGTTTCTTGTTATTCATCTGATTTTGAACCAAAAACCTTCCTCCAAGCCAACAAGAACCCCAACTGGCAGCATGTTATGCAGTTAGAATTTGATGCTTTACTTGCTAATGGGACTTGTGACTTGGTTCCCAGGCCCCCCGCTTCTAATATTGTTGGTTGTAAGTGGGTTTACATGATCAAGAGGAAGCCAGATGGTTCCATTGAAAAATACAAAGCTCATCTGGTGGCTAAGGGTTATAATCAAGAGGAAGGCATTGACTACTTCAATACCTTTAGCCCTATCATCAAACCTACCATGATTCGGGTTGTTCTTAGTCTTACAGTAACTCGTGGTTGGCCACTTCGATAATTTTATATCAATAATGTCTTTCTCAATGGCGATCTCGCTGAGACAGTCTTCATGAACCAGGCTCCCAGTTTTATCTCCTTGGCTCATCCTACACATGTTTGTCGGCTCAAGAAGGCTCTCTATGACCTTAAGCAATCCCCTCGAGCATGGTTTTAGAAACTGCATCAGGCTCTTCATCAACATGGCTTCAAACAGTGCATCTCAGACACCTCACTCTTCATCAAACATCATGGCTCTGATGTTGTCTATGTGCTTGTTTATGTGGATGATCTTATTATCACTGGATCCAACTCCTCTTTCATTGATGACTTTGTCAAGTACCTCA
>JAUOBV010000001.1:7284530-7297079 GCA_032360425.1 Rubia occidens
CAGGCCAATTTATAGGGCATGTGCACTTTCTTTAACACTTTCGACCATGTCTTCTTTTCTTCGACCTTTCTATCTTCTACCACATTTTGACTCGTGGCTTTCAGTCTACCAATTTTGTAATTTGCCTTCATTTGCCTATTTTGAAGTGCTTACGAGCAATCTAAAAATAAGCTCACAATCGTAAGGACAAAAATCTATTAGGCTCATATTAGACTACAAAATGAAGGATTTAGATAAGAAAACCAAAAATGATCATCTAAATCCATTATGATGTAAACCTATCTAAATCTAGCAATCTACCCAAAAAAAATAACAAAAGAGCTGTTAAATTCCTTAAGAAATACACTCATTTAACGTCTCATCATTAACCTTGCCACTTTTCCCTTTATTCACTTCATCACTTGTTCTCTTATTATTATCATCTCGATTTCTTTGCTGCCATGGCGATTTACTCCTAGATCTCCTTCTTTTTTCCTTCCTCTTGTTAATAATGCACATCTCTGCCACGACTTCCCACTCATACTCCAGCTCCGGCTCCGACACCTAGAACTATGGTACCGATCCCGCTTCAACTGCGACTCTGGCACCTTGAATACCTAATATTATATTTAGAACTTGGGTTTTGTGGCTTCTGCAGTTTTTATGGAGCTTGTTCCATATAGAATTGAGCCAAAAAAAAGAAATAATAGATTATATTCCTAGTTATAAGTACAACTTTAAAATTTATTATCACAAAAAATTAGGACTACGAAGATCTATCCTAACTTTCACCTTATTGTCATATGCGAGGTAGTGCAATGGTAGTGCAAGTACTAATGAAACGGGAAAAAACCATGACTATATTATTGAGTGCCTGCGAGCTTACAAGTTGAAGCTATAGAACTACTTCACAATATTCTATTATAACAAGGTCGAAAGGCCAAAATAAGGTACTGGGAACATACATGCCAAACCTCCAAGGTAATAGGAAGCAAACTCATATATTCTTTATTTTACCACCGACAGAAGAGTTGACCTAAGATTCCAAAAATCATTCAATTTGAATGGAGATTGTAAAAGCCAGGAAGTCCAAAGATGCAACAAAAACACACTATGCAAGATACCTATAGCTTAAATCGATAAACTTGAGCCATAACATCATTTCAACACATGTCACCTGCAATTCCACTACCAAGGGCATCAAATGTACACTGCCTATCCATTTATGTCTCAATAGCTTTGTCGAACACTTTCAAAAAAGTATCCTAAAACATTATAAAGATATACAAACCATTTAATTTCATAATAAACATGCGTAAAACAAAGTTACACATCAAAATCTTAAAATGCATACCATATCTCTGTATTCTGACCTTATGAGAGAATTATACCCTCAAAGGTAAATTTATGGTTCCCCACCGCTAAAGCACTAATATTTTTATCCAAGTACAGTGAATCAACTATTGTATTAGTCACTATGAGTATTTTATTTCCATGAACTTTCCTGCAAGCCATTGAGAAAACTAATGATCACCAAAATGGACAATATACGAAGTTCGCAGAAGTAGACACTATTTTCCTCCTTCTATGAGCTACATTTAAAACTCAAAACCATTTAATAAGAGTACCATTCTCATATGATCACATTTACATCAAAACTACCACAAATGAAGTTAAATATGTAGAAAACTCTGATGAAACTGAAAACTATTATTGTTAATATGATTGGCAGAACATTAGAAGTTCTATAAAAATTACCTTCATTGTCCCAAATCTACAGCCAAACCGAGCATTTATTTTCCCCAATGTTCAATTTTCTACAGCATGAACACAATCACTTTTTAGCCCATGAAATTTTATATACATTTTTGAGGTAAAATTAAGCAGATAATAAACAACAGAATACAAAAATATATACTCAAGCTATGGGATTCATCTATTCGAAAGTTATAGCAAGAAGTTGCAGCCTTCCCAAGTGACTCTCCTATTATTGATTGGATTTTCCAACAAATTAATTTTTAACATCTAAGAAACAACACTGCTTATGAAAATCTAATAATAATATGCCCAAGAAAAACATTATCGCGCTAGGAGGGTAGGTGTTCAACTATTTCGTGTGGGAAGGCTTACGCTTTGTCTGATAAAGATGAAGATGGTGGTGGCAATGAATGATGGAGTGGGTCTGCGAATTCGATTGGGATGCTATTTATAGGATGATATGAAGAATAGTGCAAAAATGAAGAATTAGAGAGCAGTAGAGTTTTGTAAAAAGGAAAAGAAAGAGGACTAATGAGAACGAGGGAAGCGTGGAAAACGTTACAACAACCACGTACAAAAGGAGGTAATGGTGAGTGAGGGAAAAAAAGAAAATGGAATTAATTACGGGGAAAGACTGTTCACAGTGTCAGAACTGAAGGGGGTCAAGCTGGTGCGGCCACCTCAACTCAATTCCGGTAGTTGAGGGAGCTTTTGCTTCCCCTGAAAGTTCCGCTCCCCTGAAAGTTTTTACTCCGCCCCTAATTTTGTCAAAATTTTCGGGAAGAAGACGTTATATGGTCCTGGTTCTGCACTGACTGTTTATCGGGACTGGGGATGTATACGAGTTGATTCAAGCACGAATAACTCTTTTCACTAGGACTAGGGTTTAAGAAATATGGCTTTTCTTTCACAAAAGAGGCGGAATTCGAGGTATTTACTTGTACTTTTCCATTATCTCTTTATTTTTAAATTCATTTTTAGGCTTTTAAATTCAATTCTTGTTATGGGTTATTGTAAATGAGGCTAGATTAACACTTTTGAGCATTTGCTACACATGTATAGTTAACAATATGTGAGATTCTAAGATTCCTCTTATCGATTACTTGATTGTCATTATTACTTGTGCTTTGATGCTATAATTATGCATGATTAAGATTAGGGTTTAATACTAATCATTGTTATTGCATGGTTTAGTGTTGGGCTTAGTAATGAGCCCGTGTTGATTTGGTCAAAGGTGAATGTGAAGGTTATGTCTACGAGTGACAACTATGAAAAGTTGTTGGTTCTTTGATTAGATTAGACTTGCATGCGTTATTGGGTTAATCTATAGACAATGAATGAGTTACGAGTAATAGGTTCGATAATCTTTTATCACTATGGGGCCATAGGTTAATGGAGACAGTCATTCCCGAAGTTGTGGCAACCTAGGTCGGATGAACTCTAAGGGGGTAATAATGATGTACTAATGTCATATATATCAAAGGTCTACATCTAGGATGAGTATTCACGTTGGGTCATGGGGTGTAATGCTACTATCGGTTTAATTCACAATGCGAGATCCGTCGGTCTATTTACCTTGAGAGCAAAGGTTATGAGGTAACCACGTGTGCACACCTTGTAACTAAATTAGAGGAGGTGAGAGGTCAATAATGGAGTGGTGGACACCCGTAGTGAGAGTGAACGTGGTTAGTCTCCGGTGACTTCAAGGTATCCACAATTTGTGATTAAGAATAGATTAGGACATACTTGCACTATGTGAGTAGGAATCGAGAATCAAATTCCAATACTAGACATGTGACGCAAATGCCCAAACCTCCTTATTATCGATTTACACTCTTCGCTAGATTTGCATTTTAGATTACTCTTTATTTTTTCCGTTGTAGTTCTTAGTTAATCCCTCAAACAACCCTACCCCCCTTGGTTATTAAGGCACACTTGGTGAATCTTTTGTTTGTTGCTACGTGAAACTATCCTGTAAACCCCCTTTTTCCTCGAGGATGATCCTGACTTCCCACTGTCTACTTTTTAACATTCAGTAATGATATGGCAACAACTTATAAATAATTTTTTTGATTGTGGTGCATTTATTTTTAACAACATCGGCGTGTTTGTCATAAACGAGCTCAACTCGAGTTTGACTCGAGTTTGGTCTAATTCAAATTCGAATCATCATTTTATTAAGTTATTTGTGAAAACCCCGCAAATTCGATTTGTTTACACCCTAATAAGGACTTGCACACTTTTGGTTTACACCCTAATCAGGTACTCACTTATAAGATACAGTTTTACATTCACTATTCATTCCTAAACTTTAAGTAAGCTTCTTTATCGTCTTGTAATTATTATTCAACATGACTACAAATGCATTGACTGCTCATTCCTAAACTTTAATTGGACTACTTTAAGGTACGGAGTAAGCTTCTCTATTGTCTTCTAATTATTATATTTATATTTATGCAACATGAATACTATGGTATTAGAGCTAAAATATTAGTCTTAGTCCCCTTGGACTAGTAGACCAGTAGTTCTTTTCTTGAAGGGACTTAAGAGCTTGTACAATAAGAATTTTGGAGTGAGCTAAATTAAAAATTAGAATTAAATTGGGATAATTAGTCCCACAACGGAGGACTAAATGTGGTTGGAGGCTCAGATTGAAATTCTCCAACCAGTGCTAAACTTGACTTTGTTAGGCTTCACGTGGGATGTGGCTCCCCATGCGCAGAACCCAATTTTCTTTGCTAATTTCTTTTACCTTCATCTCGCTCCCCATGCAAAAATTAAATTAGAAAATACTAAAATTAAAATGTAAAATTACAATTAAAACGTAAAATTAGACAATGAACAGAAATTATAACATTAAAGTGTATTATTAAAATTTATATTTCAAATTATTTTCAGTAAACTAGTGTATTTAAATTAATTATTAAAGGTAGAATTAATGAGTAGGATAAAGAGAATTAAGTGGGGTTCATTGAGTGGTTTCTAAGTGGGTTGAATCACTGTGAAGAAAAAATGAGTGTTTTAGCAGTGGGTTGAATTGTTGAGGTAAAAGAACGAGATTGATTATTGAATAAATTGAAACCACGAGAGTGGGCCGAAAGTGGTCTTACCATTGTACCTGAAAGAAAAACAGAATTTTAACTAAAGTTAATGTTGAAACTAATGGGTAAGAAAAAAGTTTTTGGTTTAGTAGTATGGTTGATGATCCTCGGCGTCAGGGCAAATGAATACGGAAGAGTTCATCTGTGGACTACGGCAGGCGATTACGTGCAGGTGGGTGAGAATGGGAGGTTCAAGATTGCCCTTTTTGCAGATTTGCACTTCGGTGAAGCCGCCTGGACCCCTTGGGGACCTCCCCAAGATGCCAATTCCCTTCAACTTATGTCCACCCTTCTAGATCGAGAGCTGCCTGGTGAGCTTCAACCAATTCCTCAACTTATATGACTTCTGTTATAGTTGCTCAAAACCCATTCTCTCTATGTTCTGTCGATGTTCAATTTATTGCCCTTCTTTTTTTGCCTGTGAGCCTAAGCCCACATTCTCTTGCACTGAACGGAACAATGTTGGTGGTTGACAGTTATAATTCAATATAAGATCAATTGGTTTTATGATAGGTCCCACGATTTTAATATTTGTGGTTAGGAGCTAACGATTCTAATATGGTATAGAGCCAAGGTTGGCCCTTTAACCCCTTCCGTTTGTGCGATGATTTATATTCTGCACGTGAGGGGGCGTACTGAGAAGCTGAATTAATCTGGAGTTGAGTCGAGAAGAACAACTCTGAGTGTTGACTTTTTTATGGCTTTAAGAATGAGCTAGTTGAAACTGCTCAACTTCCTTTGATTTAAGATTATGTGATTCATTTACAGACCCCAAACTTTTACTGCTTGCTGATGGTGTTCAGTCCAGATATCTGATGCATTATCCCCATGTTCTCTCTAGTCTCTAAGGGTGGCAGCATCACTTTCTAGTTTCTGACAATCTTCTTTTCTTGTTGTTACTTTTCTAGTATGTTAGTATTTAGCTTTAAAATCATATGGGGTAATTAATTGAGTGAGAGGTTGGAGTGCGATGTACATTAACATCTTGTGCATGTGGAATACCTAATAGAGTATTTATTGTAAACATAATTGTTCTTTAAAAAAAACAACTCCTGTAGTCTTTTGTTCTTTGAGGATTATCTTAGTTACAGAATTAATGTAAACACAGAATCAAGTGACTCTATTTATCAGTTGGAGTTTAATTCGTTTCCATTTCTATGCCACATCCTGCAAGAAAATGAAATGATGTTCTCATACTAAGTAATTATATCCATGCACATGTAGAATTCTGTTACCATGTGCAGCTGAATTCTGTACAAGCGTAGAAACCTTACAAGCTATTTACCGGTAGCTTGTGGGAATTTTTTCATGTAGAGTAAGGGACTTAGTTAAATATTCTTTATTGATCCCTTGATCTCTGACCTAATATGAATACTTTACAGACTTTGTGATTTATCTTGGAGATGTCATTACAGCCAACAATATCCCTGTACAGAATGCAAGTCTGTATTGGGATAAGGCAATTTCTCCAACAAGAGACCGGGGTATACCATTCACCACAATCTTCGGAAACCATGACGATGCACCATTCGAATGGCCACTTGAGTGGTTTTCATCCCCTGGAATTCCTGAGCATCATTGTTCTACAATCAATATTTCACATTCAGGTTATACTGAAGGTATATACACCAAATGAAAGCCATTTGTGTTTGCATATGATTACCATAGGTATATATACCAAATGAAAACCTTTTGTGTTTGCATATTATTACCACAAATTGATCTTATAGAAAATTTTGGTAGGTGCTTTCAGTATTTTTTTCTACATTGTGCAGTGTACAGTAATACATGAACAATATGTTTTTTTGGTAATTCATTAATTTATCTTTCTGAAAGTAGCAAGAACCCAACGGTTCTATCTACAATTGACAGCAAATCTGATTGTCCTACGTCCTGTGATTCTATCTCTATCCATGGAGGTGAATATACAAATTTATTGTACTTGGCATACTGTAGTTTGAATGATAGTATTATTGTACTTCACTGGAACCCACCAAAAATCCATTCTGCATGAATAAGTTTTCTTGTAGAATGTTAAAATGACCTGATCTTTGCCAGTATTTTTTTGGGTAGGTAAAAGCTGCAGCTTTAGGGGCACAACACGTTTGGAACTAGTGAGTGATGAGATCCAGCGTAACTCATTTTCATACTCTAAGAGTGGACCTAGTATACTATGGCCGAGTGTTTCCAACTATGCTATTAAAATTTCATCGTCAAGCAACGCTGAATTACCAGTGGCATTTATGTACTTTTTGGATTCTGGTGGTGGATCATATCCAGAGGTTTTATCTAGTGCTCAAGCAGATTGGTTTAAGCAGAAGTCGCAAGAAGTTAATCCCAACTCAAGGTAGTAAAACATGGAGCTGAATCTCTGTATTGATCAATTACGGGAAGATAAAAAAGTGGGATAGGGGGATATGTGTGACTCATCGGTTTGTTCATTCTATTTGTCAATCATGATGCAAGGTCGAAACTGTGATTAGAATTTCATACTGCTGAAGAGCCATTAACAGAAGGCACAGTGACTTGGGATTACTTATCTTTTTCTGTATTTGCATATGAATTAAATAAACCTAAATAGGAAATGTTCCGCACTTTTAAACTAAATGACGAATACATTTGACAGGATTGCCGAGATAATATTTTGGCACATACCAAGTAAGGCCTACAAGAAGGTTGCTCCGAGTTGGTTTTTTAAGGGAAAATGTGTAGGTTCAATGTTTAAAGAGAGTGTTGCTGCTCAAGAAGAAGAAACAGGTATCATGAAACTTCTTGAAGCAAGGTCGTCAGTCAAGGTAACTAAACAAGAAGACTTCTAATTAAGTTTTTTCCTTGTGTTGTAGTCACTTTGTTTTGTACCAATTATATACTTTAAAAGGAGATGTATATAAAGGTCGCATCCTGTTCAGTAGAGGTAGTTAAATTGAGTGCATTTCTACTTCAGAAACCTCATACAAATGGTTGAAAACTAATGCTCATCCTAATTTCTTGTATCATGCAATTAGGAGTCTTGTGACCCCTTATGTTGAGCTGAAAGATTAAAAATTTGATTGTGTTAAAACCAAGGGAGATTACAGTTATTATCAAGATGGATATTAACATTGCTAGTTTTTGAGAATTGGTCCTACCTCGATGTGATTAGGTAATTTTATCCATTATGCACTAGGTTCTCCCTTGCTTCAAAACCTCTTTATTTTTTTTAACCGGATAGGATTTTGGTAATGAAGATGATGCTTGAAAAATTATTATTTCTTAGTTCTCCGTAGCATTAAATATAATTTCTCAGGTGTTTTTTCTTTCTAGGCAAACATGTTACTACCGTGTTTGGCACGAAATCTTCTATCTGTGTAAACTTTTGTTATTCATGTTTTTTTCCTTTTGTGATATTCTTATATGTTCATTTATATGCAATCTATAGCCATTATCTGCTGTACTTTCTTTCGAAAACAATTTCATTATATTCACAGTAGTTTGTAACGGAAGAATGGAGACCCACTTTTGCATTTAAATGATCAGAAGAAGGGAAATAACTTGAAACATCATGTGGAATATGGAATGGTTAAATAAATAACTACCCAAAGCTAAACCAATTAATCAATCTAAAAATCATGTACTAAACTTTAAAGAGATTACTAAATCTCAAATACGATTAAAAAAATTAATCAAACATCTGGGACTAAGGAGGAAATGGATCCTGAAAATATGAAGATTAAACCAAAGAATATAATTTAAAAAAGACTATTTGGTCACTCCTAAAATGATATCAACCCGTTTTTTTTATTATTGAATTCCTCAAAACATAAGTAATGACAAGTACCACCTTAAGTGTCTGGAGTGCTAGAGGAGTTGACAATAAATCGGTCCTTCTTGCACAAACCCTTCTTGATGGGTGGCATTTTCTCCTTCATGATTTCCCCTATGAGAGACTCGCTCAGATTGGATTACCTGCCAGAGGGCCGCGTCACTTCAATCCTCCTCTACCTGAACCCACCGGAGATCTATCAGCTATCGAAGTTGAATAGGCTTTTTGGAGTGCATTTTTATCGTTCGGGCCTCACGTTATCTCAACCCACCAATCACACCTCTGTCCTAACACCATCCATGCCCTAGACACGTTTTTTCATCCCTCCCCACTGGTTATTCATTCTCTCCCTCCCTCTCTATTTAGATTTATGTTTTTCTTTATATCCTTTGAAATTAGGTTATTCTGCTCTGACTTTGTTGGACGGATCTGGCGAGGTAGGTCTCTCTGAAGGTGTAGGTGAAGCGTGGGATAAACGATATGAAGGTGGTGACAATAACGAAGAAGAGTAAAGGTTTGATTATTTCCACCGGGTTATCGGGGCAGGTGCATCAAGACTCAATCGGGGTTGTGCAAGAAGAATAAAAATTATGTGCGAGTTCAATTTTTATTTTTTAAATCTAGGAATAAAATTTTCATTTCCTTAAATTCGGACCAAAATCTCATTGACAACTGAAGTCAACGGCGTCCATGGTTAGATTAGCACATACATCATAAAGTTAGGGTTATTTTGACTTTTTCTCATTTTACAGTGGTATATTGACACTTTCTTTCTAAAGTAAGGATCATTTTAGCACTCGAGCCTATAATACATTAGTTTGTACCTAGAGGATCAAGTGGGGGCAGGGTGGGGATGAGGTGGGTATCAATTTTCATATTCATACCTGCCCCACACCATCAAAACTACCTCCATATCCACCTCATTGGGACGAATGCGGAGCGAGGCTCCACCAAATTCCACCCCACTCTCATCCCTAGATCTCATTGTAAATTACGATGATACGATATCACTAAAATCTTTGTGATTGAGGATTTCACACTTGGATATTATGTAGATTCTCATATATTAATAATTAATGTTACATATATATGAGCAGTTAGAACTTAGAAGTAGATATATAGAAAAATATTATTTTAAATATGTAATAATTAAATTAAATTTTACCAGGTATCCATATATGAGAAAGAATAAAAATACATGATCTTTTAATTCCAAATCGGCTGGACAATCCGATATTGCAAGCCTAATATTTTTCAATAATTCTACGTACAACCATAAAAGAATTTGGGGGTGTCTAATTGCATCATCATCAGGTGCCATTAACAAGCAAATAGCTCTAGTTTTCCAAGATGACTAGTTCTGCCTCAACATTATATAAGCGAAGATGTAAAATATAATTGATTGATTATATTGATCATAGAAGTCCCCTATATATAGGAAAAATACAAAAATTAAAAGCCAACAAGAAAATGAAAATGTGTAACTAACTAGTTCTATATGGGAAAGGAAAAGGTATTAACTAATCATACATGGAAAATGATTATATTCTAAGCATATTTACCTAAACCTAATAGGAAATTAATCTAATAAGAATATTGGCAATATATCCTTAATAATCCTCCTCAAGTTGGAGCATGTAAGTCCAAAACGCCCAAATTGCAAAGTAGTAAATGAACAGATGACGTCCAAGCGTTTTAGTGAAAATATCTACTGGTTAACTTGAGGTGTCGATAAGATGTGTGAAGACCTCACCAGACGGAGCAGGATCTCTAAAAAATGATAATCAATTTCAATTTTGTTCACTCATATAAGATACGATTAGCAGCAATATGAATGACAGTCTAACTGTTACAAGATAAACTCATTGGAGAAGAATGATCAACACGAAGTGAATGAAGAAGAGACTTAAGCCATATTAATTCACAACAAACCACAGCTATAACACGGTATTCTGCTTCTTCCGAGTAATGAGAGACCGTAGGTTGTTTCAGTCTTCCAAGAAACTGGAGATTCACCAAGCATCACAGAGTATCCATACAGAGATCTTCCAGTAATATGACATGCTTCCCCATTTGAATCACAGTAAGTAGATAAATGTAAAGAACTCTTAGAAAAACGAAATAGTTCCTAACCTGGATGATGCTTTAAGTAACAAAGAACACGTAAAGCTGCATGCCAGTGTGCCACACGTGGCTCTCGCATAAACTGTGCAAGAGCATGACTTGAATAACTTAACTCAGGTTGAGTGATAGAGATATAAATACATCTCCCAACCAATCGATGGTAGCGCACACGATCCTCAAATTAGAGACCAGTTGCATGCATAAGTTCATGTCGTTGTTCTATCGAAAAGTTAGTTGGCTTGGTTTGCTTAAAACTAGTATCAGATAAAATGTTTAGAATGTATTTTCTTCGAGTAAGAAATATTCAATCCGGATTCCGAGAAATCTCAATTCTAAGAAATTATTTACAAGGACCAAGATCCTTCATATGAAAAAATGAACTCAAGTATTTCTTGAATTCATTGATGAGAGAAGGTGATACACATCAATAATCAAAGCATCAATGTAAATCAGAACATGTAACTCTTGGGAATCGCAAGTAAAAAGAGAATAGAGAATAATCTGTCTTACTCTGTAGGAAGTCAAGTAACTCAAGGACCACCATCAATTTTGGAAACCAATTGCGAGGAGCCTGGTGATGGTCTTATAAATATTTCTTTAGCTTGCCAACAAGACCAGATGCATGTAAATGATTACCAAGAGAGGGTACATAAATACCTCCCCTTCAAGATCACCATGTACAAAAGAATTATGAACATCTATTTGATGAATGTCCCACCTTTTAATCACCGAAACAGCAAGAAATACACAAACATAACTTAACTTTGCAACATGAACAAAAATTTTGGTAAATTTAGTTCCTTCAATATGACGACTACCCAAAACAATAAGGCGAGCTTTGTAATTCTCAATATAACCAATAGCAGACTTGCCAGGTGGGAGAGGAAACATAACCCAAGTATGGTTGTGTTCAAGCGTGTCAATTTCTTCGGCCATTTTTACTTTCCAGTGTGTAAAATGAGATGTTTTGGCATAAGAAGAAGGAGTTTTGCTAGATGTCACTGCACCAAAAAATCTAGAATGCAAAACTTATAACTTATCACATGAAATAATCAACATTAGGATAAGTAATATCTAAGGGCAGTGATGAAGGCATAGAGGGTAAAGTAACAGGTTGAGGGTTCTTGGATATGTCTTTGCAAACATATTCTTGAAGATAAGCAGATGGACGACGAACATGCGAGCTCTGTCAAGTAGAATCGGCCACTTGCCTTGACTAAAGTTCATAAACCATCTCGTCAAAGCTAGCAGGAGAAGGTGATAGAACCTCAAGAGAGGCATAACCTGAGCTCTCGACAGGTGTCATTATAGAGACCTCTGGAAAATGAGGCGCGTCCAGATCAACAGCAATAATTCAAACATTGAAATAAGAGTGGCATGCAAGATAGACGACTGCGGATGAACGGGATGTGGTCGGTGGGAAATAAGGCTGGAGCAAACGTCACAGAAGCGATGGGCAGGTCGGCGATGGGCAGCTCGGTAGGTGGCGGAGTGGTGACTTCGGCATGATTTTAAGTGGCGCAAAAATAAATTGTCAAGTAGTGGAAAAATGTTTTTTGATATGGGTTCGGGATTTGAATTTTGAACTTGAGAGTATGGAAATGTATCTTCGTAGAATACAACATCATGATTATCAAATAAGGATTGAGAGTCAAGATCATATACACGCCAAGCCTTCTCTCTTGTAGAGTAACTCCGGAAAACACAATGCTGACTCCAAGAGGCAAATTTATCATAGCAGCGAGGCACTTGAGAAGCAAAGCATAAGCATTCAAAAACCCCGAG
>JAUOBV010000001.1:7557691-7576688 GCA_032360425.1 Rubia occidens
GGTGGTGGGACCGCACTAGGGTTTCGGTGGAGGGATGGCTGGGCTTATCGGCGCCGGCGACGCTGGGGGATTTGGGGTGGTGGCAGAGTGGTGTCGGGATGAATGATACGGCGGTGGTGGAGGAGTTTGAGTCGGAGCAGCGGTGGCGAGGAGTTTGGGTTGGAGCGGTTCACGGTGGGCTTGCTAGCGATGGAGCGGATGTGGCGGCGAAGGTGAAACTAGGGTTCCGCGGGGCTAGTGGTGGGTTTAGGTGGCAGAGGAGGGAACATGGTGACGATGGGTTTAAGTGGCGGAGGAGGAGAGAATGGTGACGATGGGTTTTGGTGAAGGGGCTGAACGGAGTTAGGGTGGTGGCATGACTGGGTGGCGGGCCTCAGATAGTGGTAGTTGGAGGTGGCGGGGAAGGCACTGCTCTCCGTCAATGTTCTCACCGGCGTTCTGGTGGAAAACTGGCTGGTGGTAGTGGTTGTGGTAGCGTGAGGCAGTGGTGGTGGAGGCAGTGCGGTGGTGGTGGCCTGGGGTGGAGGTGAAGCGGTGGTAGAGGTGGTGGAGCAGCAGTGGGGCAAGCTATTTTTGTCTTTCAGATTTTTGTATTTGGCCCAAAGGGTATTATGGTCATTTCCTATCGGTCAATGACCGGAAATGGCCAGTCAATGCCAGAATATAGCGTTTAGGGTTATATTTGCACTTACGTAAATTAGAGAGGTTTATATTTGCACTAAAAAATATCTCAAGGTCATATCTACACTTTCTCAATTATATAGGGTTATATTTGTATATTTCCCTTAATTTTTTAAAGTTGATGTGGCTAGATTTGGAAGTGTCATTTGTCAAAAAATTGTGAAAGGTAATGTGGTTAAATGTGAGGTGTCACTTAACCAAGAAGTTGCTCTTTTAGTATAGAGTATAGAAGATTTTCTGGAATTTATATAAAGTTATAACTAAGAGAGAAAAAGACCAATCCCATTCAAAACATTATTATAAAGGTATACGAGTGACTAATTTTGGAATGCCTAAGCCTTACACTAGTATAAACTCCATTTCATTTCTGCACACTTTCCTTTTTTACAAATGTTTAACCTATTATTCCCCCTCCTAAGATTAATGATACATTTTTTTCTAAGTTGAATTTGAAAATATTTGACCCTAAATAAAAATTAATGTGTACGTAATAAAAATATCATGTGTAATATTGTTAGATTCATCTTAATATCTATTTATAAAATATCAATTTTTATGCGAACTATGTAGCTAGAGATATTAACGTTAAACATGAACATTGAATACCGTAAACAAACAATTGTGCCATTAATTTTGGGACGGGGGAGTATAAGACATAATTACTCTTAAAACATTAAAAATTTACATTTGGGCCCAGCCATTCCCAAGCCCCTTCGCGGGATTTGGCTCACACCAAATCACGGGTTCAGAAATGGACAGCTTCGAGAAAGACAGGCGGTGGTGGAAAGGAGGAATAAGGAGGGAGAGCGACGGCGGAAGGACAAAGAGGGGGAGAAGGAGAAGAAGAGAAGCAGTGGTGAAGAGGGCCAAGAGATTAAAGATGAGGAAATTTATACCTCCCTCCGTAAAAATAAATACCTGCCCTTTCTCTCTCTGAAAAAAAGGGTTAGGACATACGAAGTAGTCAATAACATCTAACTATAATAAATCTATACTAATAACTAAAGTAGCAAGTTTTTGTCCACGTGGCATCCCTACAATTAGACAACTCACCTTGCCACATCATATTCTTGAAAAAATTACAAAACAAAACATGTACGTCGTTAATTACAAAATAAAACCAAAACATGTACGTAATTTAATTTAATAATTTAATGATGTATCTAAACCCGACTTACTATTTGCCGCTCTATTTCCTACACATCCTCTCTCCGCCGCTCCTTATTCAAATCTCCACATTCTAAACTCCCTCTCTTTGCCGGTGAGTGACCTTCTCCCTTTTATATTATATATTTATATTAATTTGTCCCTTAAGTGCTTCCCCTCATTGTAATCAGAATTGTTATTCACCTATTTTGATAGTAGTTGAACCAAATAAAACTCAAACAATACACCAAACACAAATCAAATAAAAACCAAATAAAAATTAACTAACAAATATGCTCAACTAGCACATATTCATACATAATATACTCAAACACTTAAAAATTTATGCCTCATCCCTGACAGCAGTGCCAAAATTTGGAAGGTCATCGCCGTACCTCTCAAATATACTATTTTAAGCCCTAAAGTGCTCTTAACTAAAATTAAGTAGATAATGGCATGTCGGGGTCATCCATGGAGAAAAGGGATTTTCTAAGCATTTGCACATATAATGGTAAAACTACACTAGATATAAAGATATGCAAACATATAAAATCTTGTAAATAGGGGTGTTTTTGGATGTTTTCCCCAAGTTATCAATTTAAAGACAAGTTAAACTAGCAAACCATGTAAATATAATAACTAAGAAACAACTATTAAGAAAAGTTTAAACACAAATTGCGGGATCTTGGGTGCAACTGATTTCTCTTTCCAAGCCTCTTATCTGTCATTGAACATATAAGCTATTCAACACTTTCACTACTTGTTGTGAAGATAAATCTTCTACCCTTCTTTGATAGTAGTTTACAAGAGTGAATTCAACATCTCTTGCTAAAGCTCACTAATGACATCTTTAGTCGTTCAAAGCCTAAAAGTATCTCATTAATGGCATTAAGTACAAAGAATCAACAAGTTTGGTAACACTTATAAACATTACACCGTGTCTAAACATTGAACCAATTCATGTATTTACACAAGATTAGTAAAAAAAATGTTCAACGTTCATAGACCTCTCTTATAATTGTTTGTTGACACAGACAAAGTCAGGGAAAACCTCTGAAATTATTTCAATACTGAACCTTGGACATATAAGAATTCCGAATCGAATCTCTTTAGAAAGAAGATTTTTTGTCTCATGGTAGCCTGCTCCAGTCCCCTTACGAAACTTTCGTTATTGGGTTAGCCACACACTTCACATGTTTCTAGCGATTCACATGGCATCATCAAATGATACAAGTCTTGGATAAGAATCTACAACGCACTAGAACGCCCTTGTTGACGATCCTTTACTCCGACAGCATCTAGGGTTCCTCAAACAATGTGATATCTCACACCCGGTAAATCCCAACACACAAAAAACATGGCAAAGAATTCGACATTATAACATTTATCTAGCATTCATCAAATCATCAACCATATTAGAAGCTCTAATTCATGCCTTTGGATTTCATATTAAAAGAAAGAATAATTAGCTATTTTCTCCAAACCCTAACAAGTAATCATACAAACATTTCATATACTCAAACTTCCTACACCATTAATGTACTCAACAATCCAATTCAAGAACAATAAATACACAATATCAAAGCATTAAATAGCTTCATATAAAGTTCTCAAGACATGGGCTTGGAAGACTTAATCAATTTCTCCCAAGACTAAGTTTAGCTACTAGATTTCATGCTAAATATCACAAACAAATCAAACATAAAATCAAGATGAAAAAAAGATGAAAATGGAGAAAAATAGGATTTTTAATTTCTGAAATCTGGAAAAAAGAAGAAGGTGAAGAGAGAGGATAGAGTGTGCTATTTATAGTACAAGAAAAAGGACAAGAGATTCTGGCGACTTGTATGTCGCGACTCGCGACAGACAACTAAAAACAGCATCTTCTTCTTGTTTCTAGCTTCCTCTCCACTTTACTTATCTTCAAATCTTCAAGTCTTCAAATGACGACCTTTATGGTCTTCAATGGTTTTCGGTCTTCAAGTCTTCAATTTTATTGCCTCGTCACACAAAATCCACTAGAAACGTCGAAAGAGCGTAAAAGTTGCTCTTAGCTCTCCAAAGTGAATTTCAAGGTAAAACACAAGTTCTAGATGAGAAAAGATCACAAAAGTGAATCCAAAAAGTCCCAAAAAATATGCACATATGGCCAAGCTCCATATACTCCTGTTAAAACAGCATGTGGTTTATCCGATATCAGGGAATTAATCCTTCATGATCCTCTTTCAAGATTTTGCCTGCTTTCGATGGTCTTACACACTTTATTCAAGGAGATAAGAAACTTTTTGTCTAAGATTCCGCCTTCATAAACGTAGCTGTGAGATCGTAATTCTAACTTTCTGGCTTGTATATTTTCTGTTGGCAACTTTCCCATTTCAAAATAATCTATTAACGGTGTCATCCAGTTTACTTCTTCCTCCTGGACCATCGACGCCGTTTTTATTACTGTACTTCTAGCTGGAATGACCTCCACTTTCACATCCTTGTGTCCCATCAATGAATTAAATCTAGTTGTCTCCAACTTGCTCAAGGCGTCTGCCTTTGCATTTTCACCTCTTGGTACATGTTGAATATAAAAGTATTTGATTTGGGCAATGAGTTGACGAACTCTTCTTAAATACTTGTTCTACTGCTCTTCTCGCACTTCATAGTTTTACCGTACTTGCTGGACTACTATCTGTGAATAACTAAAGAACTTAATGCTTTTAACCTTCATCCTGATTGTATGTTCTAAGCCACATATTAGTGCCTCATATTCATCTTCATTATTGGTGAGTGAAAAGTCAAAATGAAGTGAGTATCTGTGCTCCCCTTTTTTTGTAGGGGATAAAAGGAACATCTCTAAGCCACATACTCACTTCTTCTTAAATATTTTGACCTTCATCCTGATTGTAAAGTCTAAGCCACATATTAGTACCTCCTATTCAGCTTCATTTTTGGTGAGTGGAAAGTCGAAACGAAGTGAGTATCTGTGCTCCCCTCTTTCTCGATGACTAGTAGTAGTCCTGCGCCACAACTTTCTTTGCTAGATGCTCTATCAATGAACAATTTCCATGTGATATCCACCCACTTGAATTTTCCTTTGTCGATTCCCATATTTTTTTGCATATTTTCCTGTCGTGCATTTGCACTTGTCATCTCCGCGATGAAATCTGCTAAGGCTTGAGCCTTGATTGGAGTTCGCGGTTGGAACCAGATCTCTTATTGCCCCAATTCAAGGCTTGGTCATTCTACCAGATGATTCAGGCTTGCTTAGGATATTCTTGATTGGGTAATCAGTATAGGCGATGATGCCATAACTCTGGAAATAAGTTCGCAATCTCCTTTCTGAATATACCAAAGCTTGAGTAAACCTTTCAATTGTAAGTACGCTTTTTCTGCACGTTGCTGTATTCTGCTAATGTGGTATACTTGTACTTATTTTGGCCTTCTTGACGCTCCAAAACTGAGCTTATTGTGTTTGTTGAAAATTCCGAATATAGATATAAAATTTCTCCAGTGATTGGTGACTTGAGTGTTGGCAATACGTGAAGCTGCTCCTTCAATGACTCATACTCTTTCTGACTTTCGGTCCAGCTAAATTTTTTGACCTTCTTAAGGAATTCAAAAGGAGGGAAATGTTTCTCAGCTGCCTTTGAAACAAATCTACTAAGCGAAGCCAACGATCCCATTAATATCTTTACTTCCTTGACTGTTTGTGGTAGAGAAAGGTCAACTATCACTTGTATTTTCTCTGGGTTAGCCTCAATCCCCTTGGAGGATACCTTGTATCGTAAGAATTTTTGTGCGCCTACTCTAATTATGCATTTATTTAGATTAAGCTTCATTCCAATCGGACTCAGCGTATCTAAAGTTTCTTTCAGGTCTTGCGCGGAGTTGAATATCCTTTTACTTTTGACAACCATGTCGTCAACATATACTTTCACATTTCATTCTATTTGATTGAAAAATGCACTGTGGACTACTCTCTTATATGTTGCACCTGCATTTTTTTAGGCCAACCGGCATCTTCACAGAGCAAAATATTCCAAAGCTTGTTATGAAGGTCATTTTTTCTGCATCTTCTGGGTTCATCAGTATTTGGTGATATCCCTTCTATACATGCAAGAAAGTTAGGACTTCGTAACCTGATATCACTTCTACTAGTTGATCAATTTTAGGAAAATGATAACAGTCTTTTAGGCATGCCTTATTTATATCAGTGAAGTCTATACACATTCTCCATCATGCGTCTTCCTTCTTTAGAATCACTAGGTTTGCTAACCACTTCGGGTAGATTACCTCCTTTAATTTCACAGCCCGAAGCAATGTTGTTACTTCCTTTTCGATTGATATCTGTTTGTCACTAGCAAAGCTTCATTGCTTTTGCTTGACCGTCTTGCTTGAATTACTAATATTCAGAGAATGGGTAGAAATTCTTGGGTTGAATCCTCCCATGTTCTGTACACTCCATGGGAATGTATCTTCGTGACTTAGCAAGATTTCTATAACCTTTTCCTTCTCCTGGTTCGAAAGATGCTTTCCTATTTTGACGCACTTAGAAGTGTCTTCATCATCCAAATTAACAACCTTTATTTCTTTTCCCAGATCTATTGGAGGCTCAGATTTCCTTAGCAAGCGACTATCTGAGACAATTCTAACCATTTTTATCTATTCCACCTTTCTTGCTGTTTTTACCGCGATAACCATGCATGTCTGGCTATTTGCTAGATTCCCCTTATTATTGCGATTCCTGCTGGAGTTGGGAACTTCATTACTACGTGCTATGGGGACCATATTGCCTTTGATGTATTTATCCATGGTCTGCCGATGATAGTATTAAATGGACTTGGTGCATCCATGACTACAAAGTCGCACATAATAGCACAATTTTTTTTATCATTTTCACCTAAGGTAACAGGCAACTGTATGTTACCCAAAGGTGTTTCGGCTTGCCCTGTAAATCCTACAAGAGAGGATGTGGATTTCTTTAGATCAGTCTGCTTGAAACCCAACTTATCAAATCAGATAACAAATAAGATTCTGACCGTGCTCCCATCATCTACGAACACTCTATGAATTGTGGAATTTCCATTAGCTATAATAACCATCGGGTCAATATGAGGCGAAGTGTTGGAACTGCATCCGCTTTGTTAAATGTAATTGTCTCGCTTGGAAGGAATCTCTCATCACCAGGATCTTGTGGTGGAGTATATCTAGCTTTGGCTTTCCATGCATTATTAGATAGAGACCCAGTAGATCCCTGTATCGATAGGATTACCCTTTCTGAGGCCTCACTCGCTATGTCTTGTTCGTAATCCACTGCCACTTTCATCTTCTGATTCTTGCTCTGTATGTTCACTATGCCTTAGTCTTTTACCATGGAGCTCCCTGCTTTATTGGTTTTGTTGTACCGGTTATCTCCACTTTTTTCTTGTACTAGATTAGATAGCCTTTCCTCCAATTCTACTCTATTTTCCTTCTCAAATCTCTGCAATATTCAATATCATGCCTATGTTTCTTCTAGAGGGCACAATAATATCCTCTGGATCTCTTGTCAGGAGGCTCTATCATTGGTGCAGGTTCACAAAATAACTCTCTGCTCGCTTTCTAGATTTCTTTTTGCGACTTCTTTAGGGGAGTTTCTTGAAATGGTGTGACATGCGCTCCTGATTCTCGCCCTTTGAAAGGGAAATTCCCCTTCCCTTTTTTTATAAAGCCTCTCTATGGATCCTCTATTATTCTCTTTTCACCTCTCTCTCCCGCTCTATCTTATGGTCATTTTCTTCTTTAGTTTGTACATTTTGTTCAATTATGTTTTTGCAATTCCCTTGGGTTTTAGATCATATTCTTCATGAGCTTCTTGTAAAATTCTCCTAACTACATCCTCCCGGGAAATGCACCCAAAACGGATAGGAACGACAGATCGTGAACCTGCAAACTTTCAATAACTAACCTATTACAGTATTCTGCGAGACTTTCGTCACTTCGCTGAGCTATATTGTTTAGGTCTGCTATTTTTTTGGTGAGCTTATACTTCTGATAGAAGCTTCCCAAAAACAAATATGACAACTGTTCCCACGAATTAATACTTCTATTTGGTAAGTCTTCATACCTTGTAATCACTGTTCCGGATAGGAAAATGGGGAAAGCCTTGCACACTAACTCAATTTCCGCACCATAGATTTTAACATGCAAAGGCAGCTTGAAGTCCTTTGGCGTCTTGAAATCTTGAAGATGCGGTGCCAATGGTTATTTATCTGCATTATCGTCTACCACTATATCCCTTAACTCATCCTCGTACTTAAGTCTCTAATGATTATGAATTGTTTTTAACTTGTTTTTGGGGATTTCGGCTTGAGAGTGGCTAAGAACCGATTGTACATATGTTTTCTTTTTGCTTATAAGAATGCTGCGAACACTCTCCTCTCATTTTCTTGATTTGTGTTAGGAGATTCTGCTTTCTCTTTGTTATCCTCCATATCTTTCTTACTGTGTTCATGTTCTCTACCAGGGATATATGCTTGATCTTGGTTGGGATGCATGCTCTTATTTTGTCCAGTTTTTTTGTTCTTTTTTATGGTGATTCTAGATTTTTTCACTTTTGGTGAACACCATTGTTTACCTTGAAGTGAATGAAGGACTAAAAAAATTGCCCCCTCAGACGACGCCAAAGTAACTGTTGTTCACCGTGTATCTCCTTTTCTTGCAAAACAGATTTCAGAAGTGATTCCGGGGAAAATACTCAAACGATCAAGTCAGTGCTTTTCCTTAAGAGAATTAAAATTTCTCAGTTTAGTTTCACTTACTTAAGCCAGTGTTGCTCTCCTTGTATTTATAGTTGACCGTCTTCGTGGCTCCATATTACTACAGTTTAAGATCATGGATTGTATCGTGGTTACTACACTTTCATTTTGTGGCTAAGTTCTAGTTCTAATTCCCTCTTTCTCGATTTATGGTTGAATCCACTTAGGCATTTCTGCCTTTATCGGTTTGTGGTTGATTTGAACATTGGGATGAACATTGTACACATTGTGCTGAACCTTATACACTTTATCTTTGTTCATTTGCAATTGAAGATTGGCCTAGGCCCGAAGGCCAACAGCCTCTGGTTCCTGGGCTAAGTATACACCACAAATAAAAATAGTCTCAAAATCAATAACACTTAAATCAACTAACATTATAGGGAGAAGCAGTTGAATGCTAGATAACGAGAGATAAATCCTCCCTGTTCGCTTGTTGAGTGGAAACCTCAGTGTTCGCATTGGCCTCAGGGTTAGAAGAGGGCTTAGGGTCATGAGAAGAAAATGGAAGATCGTCAAAATAATTAACTTTACAGTTCTCCAGCAGAAGGAAAAGAAGGAAGACCAATGAGATATGATAGCTAGGCATAAGAATGACCACCATTAGAAATGCTACTAATGAAATCATCATTAAGCACAACCTTCTGTTGCTCCAATATTGCCTTAGACCTAGCTAGCTGAGGCAATTTTTTAACTTTCAAATTAGGGTTCAGCCATCGCAGTTAGACTAGATCTTTGTAGTAACCAATGTTGAGAGCCAAGGTAGAAACTTCCTCAAATAAATTGAAGAAAGAATTTTCTTTGGCGAGGCGATCCACAAGGACTTGAGGGTACCTAGATGGCCAAGACCATTAGTCCACATCTCTTCCATCTCGGAATGAAACTTATTGGCTTCCTTCTCAGTAGCTCGTACACACTCCTCAGCAGTCCATGCACGCTCTTCAGCAGCTTCAAGAGAGACCATCATAGCTTCACACTTTTCCTCATTAGCCTGACATTTTTCTAGGAGCGAACTATCTTCCATAGCAAACTTTGCAACTTGCTCGCTAACAAGATGAAAACTTTCACAAACCTAATGACATTTCCATAAAAATACACAAGAAAATATAACAGTTAGACATCACAATACAGGAATACCAAATGAAACCAAATGTAATTTTACAAATTTTAACGAACATACCACGACCATTGTCTCATGGAGCGAAAGTTTAGACAGAGTAGCAGGAATAGTTCCTTCTATCATCAAGTTATGGCTTCGCGGTGGAAGTTTAGGATGGGAATGACTAGTACGCACCATCTTCTTAGGGGGATCCAAGGTGCTTTCCACCAGTTTGCTATTGTATCCTCCTTCTTCCAAAGGAATCAGTAGCATTATCAACAACTTCAGTGGTTGCAGCTTCAATAGTTACTAATTGAGAATTTGCTTCGACAATATTCTCCTGTAGAACTTCATTTGCAATGGAATTGTTTTTTTTTGGATGGGCGCGGTCTCCATCTCTTCATTTTCATCATCAGAAAAAAAAATGTCCTCTCAACTGAATGCTTAGCTAAATCTAAATCTGCAATCCAACATACAACATAAGTTAGCGAACAAGCAGAAATAATGTGATAATGTGAAGAATAAGGGATAAAAACTATGACAAGGGGAAACAACAAGATAAAAGAAAACAAACACCTTCGCTCTCAAAATTAGCAAGGCGAAGACATATCGAATGGTCACTGAGTCTTCATACAACCTCAGAGTTAGCATTAAGAAGAACCTCTGCCTTGGAAGTTTGGATTTGGGAACATTATAGTTCCAAACTGGAAGATTCTGTTCACTCCCATTACCAAGTTTTAAATAGAATTAATTTTAAACCATACACCACAGTTATTAGGAAATCCACTAACAAACTCAACATTGGGAATGACTGTATAAAAGGTGAACTCATCAGACGAATTTTTCACCTTACAAAGTTGATACAGGCTATATAACAGGTCAATCAAAAAAGGAACTTGGGCTTTCTTGCAAGTTTAAGATAATCTAGATAACAAGAGATAAAGCCAGGAGGAGTGTGAACACTCTCAGAGTTATCAGGAGCCCTAAGCTCATACGAAGACAAAAAGTAAAATTATTCTTTAAATTGTCCAAGAGGTAATCTGAAAGAACGATATAACGGTAGAAGAATCGGTAAGATGGTCGGAATCCTCGCCAAAGTTGACATCTTTTACGGAAGGATCAACAACAATATGGGTAGACATTTGGGTAGAGATAACTCCTAAGATTCGGACGAAAACTCTATCAATTAGAATCACAGAATGCAAAAAGGTATACTTTGGCAAAAGCTCAAAAAAGGAACACAGAATACAAGCAGGAAAAAACAATAGGAGAACTCCTAGACCAAGATTAAGAGGCAAAATTACTAGAATAGAGACAACGTACAAATTCACAATTATAAGAAGTGTCTTAGAAAGGTAGAAAAGATAAGAATAGAGAAACTTACGATTTGATGGAGTACGACGAGAACTGGAACGATAAAGAAGACATGAAGAAGCTGAAGAATCCATAAAAGTTATGGAATTTAATTTAAGAAACTGAAAATCTAAGAGTTAAATCTGACATGAAAATAATGATGAATGTCTGGAAAAAAAGTGACTTAGCCATTTAGGAATATGAGAAGGTGGCAACATATAAATGGATACAATACATTGAATATTGACAGAGTTAAGTCAACAAAATTGAAGAAATTATAAAAGGGAAAATATAACGACAGAAGAGGAAATATTGGAATGGTACAACTAATAAAGAGGAGGAAATCTCGGTTCAATGCAAAAAAAATCTCAAACAATTGAGTCTATTAGAAGTATGAAACACACAGTGAAGGTTCAAATTCAAAATTCAAAATCAGAAACCCCTACAAAATCGTAGTCAAGAAGCAAATAACACTTCGCGAAGACAATGTTAGTTACAACAGTGACAAATATGTTATTACAGCTTAAGAAACTCACGAAACGACAGTTTGCATACATTTCACAAACAAATTCATCACTTTCGTGTTTCCTAGTCTTCATGGCTAGGGGGGCTTATGGTGTATAACTAGCCCACGAACTACATTACTAGCCCACAAATTAAAGGCAGCTGGCCTTTAGGCCCAACACAATGCTGAAATATGAATAATGCTAACAAACAGGGAAAGGCGGAGTCTTGTCTCAAAGACTCAGCCACGAACCGATAAAGACGGAACCACGTTGAAGGTTTAACCACGAACTGAGATTGTATGAACCATAATGCAACCCATGGTCTTAGACGCTGACAATGCGGAACCATGATTGTGGACGGCTATAAATACAAGGGGAACAACACTGAATGCAAAAGTGAAACTAAACTGAGAAATACTAATTCTGTGAAGGAGAGTTCTGACTTGATCGTGGAGCCCTTTTCCCGGAATCACTTCCGGGATTTGTTTTGTAGGATCAAGGTGTTATACGGTGGATATCAGCGGTTCAACCCGATTGGGAATACCACAATATATCTTAAATACAAATAATTCAAATTCAATATGCATCTGAATTGAATTTTCAAGAAAAAAATATATGTGATACATAGTATTTGTGGAATTAAAAATAAAAATACAGAGAGAATATGAAAGTAATTTAGAAATTAGGGTAAAATTTAAAATCTAGACCCAGACCCATATTTTAAAATCTAGACCCAGATTCTGATATAGACCAAATGGGTCTAAATTTGGTGAACCCATACTCGACCCATATAGGTTTAGACCTTTTGGGTCTGGGTCGGCTTCGAGATCCATAATCATCCATAATTACAACTCAACCCTAACCACCCTCTCGACGCATTCTTCTTTGGCCACCTGCCCCATCTTCCTAGCCCTGGCCACCCGCACCACCGTTCTAACCCCCGTTACTCCCACCACCGATCCCCCCGTATACCCCTACCCCGCTGCATCTCCAATTGCACTCCCACCTCTCCATAAATTCCCGCTGTTGGATTGCAACGTCGTCGATCTTCCCACTGTCCTAGCCCTGACCACCCGCACCACTATCCTCACCGAATCCCCGCCTTTCTATCCCAACCCAAGCCCTTACCATCACCAATCCCCTGCATACCCCTGCCTCACTGCATCTTCGTTTGCACTCACCACCTCTACGAATTCCTGCCTCTGGATTGTAATGCCGTTGATCTTCCCTGACCTCCCGCACCAACGTACCAACCAAAGCCCCTGCCACCGCCGTCCCAGCCCAAAACCTAGCCCAACCGTTCGTCCCTTCCACTGTCACGCACATCATCTACCTCGACTCCGACCTCATAATCGTTAACATCGCTAAGCTCTGGAGCATCGACCTCCGCCACCGCATTCTTGGTACTCCGGAAAGACGATGGCATAAGAGAAAAACAAGAAAAGATAAAAGATAAAAAAGAAATGGAAAGGGTAAAATAAAAGAAAGAATAGAAAAAAAGAAATAGAAAAAGAGAATGGAAAAATGAATAATTTGTCCTTAAAATTGATGTTTTTGACTGAAATGGATGTTTGACAGGATTTAAGGGTCATGACTCTGCAATTCTGTTAGTTGAGGGGATACAAGTGGTAAAAAGAAATAAGGGTTAGAGGTGAACGGTGGAGGGAATTCAGAGGTCTCTCAAATCATTCGCCCTAAATAAAAATAAAAATAATATTATTCAATTAATTACATCATTTATAAAATAACTTCTTATAACAGTAAGTGATTTTTTTAAATATGACATAACTACTTTGAAAATCATTTAGAAGGACAAAGTTGTTAAATTTTAACAATATCCCTTTTACCTTTAATAATTTTGAGAATGACCTCCCAAATATCCCTACTTTAAGTTACTGTAATTATTCTCTCCTCTCCTTCGTCAACGGAGGGAGTACTATATTTGATCCCCGGCTGCTGCGATCTGGTAAGCGTCTCCGGCTGTCGCAGTCCTTGTTTCCTTTTTCTTGTTTCCCCATCTGCTACGCGGCGGCTGCTCCAACAGAATCTGGTCCCAGGCACTACTCTCCCCGTTTCCATTTTCTTGGACTACAGCTGATCGGCGGTTCACCTGAATCATCCGCTTCGAGCGACGACGGCTGCTCCAAATCCAGCGTTGAGGCTTCATTTCAGTGAATTAGTGTTCTCCACTTACCAATAGAGCTCTCAATCTCCGTAGCAGCCACGCAGGCGTGTGATTCACGTCGGCAGCCACCGCCAGTGGTAATTTTCATCAATTTTGCGGCGTTTCTTTAGTTAATTTTCTTAATTTTTGAATGATGATTGTGTGATAATCTAGTGATATACTGTGATTTGGTTATAATTTAAAATAAAAAATTTCAAATTAAAGGTTTACACCTGGTTGATGTGTGGATATGAAGCTACTTTATGATGCAACTGCGATTTTAATGTCACCGTATGTTGAATGATATTATTATTACTACTATGATTGATGGTGAGTAGGTGTGCTGGTTGCTGAGCATGTAAACCATGGATTATATTTCCAGTCTTCATTTCTTAGTGGGGGAACCAGTTTTTCTCATCATAGTTAACACAGTGGCGCACAAATGTGGCTTTTATTTAGATCTTTTGATTTTTCTTTGGGAGCTGATTTTATTAGAAATTTAGAATACCTTACTGCCTTTACTGACTATGACACCAGCTTATGTACTCTTATTCCAGCCTCAGCTGATTTTTGTCCTACATTGAAGACGGGATGATGTCTACTTCGTTTAATTCCCTCTCATACTTCTCCTGCATCAGTACTGGTCAACTACCTCAATCACCGTCTAAGGTACATGTTATTTTTTGTGATTTCATTGGCACCAAAGTAATTGGAGTAGAATCCATTTTTTCCCTTAATTTAATTTTGGCTATTTTTTCAGCACATGAGTGATATTGATGTTTCTTGAAGGGAATTTGTGTTCTAGTCTTGAGGAGAAATAAGAGAGGATGTGGGGCAAGTGTTTCAATTACCAATACAAAAACCGAAGGTGCGTCTCATTCCCAAAATGGAAGGTCTCTAAATTTAGATGTTAAACCTCAAGAACCTGAACAAGTTAAAGTGGTGAGCGAACCTATACAAGTTTCATCTGTGACTCAACCAATCAGGGCTGCCAAAATTCATGACTTTTGCTTGGGAATACCTTTTGGTAAGTAATGGTTGCGGATTACCGAATTGGAAAATACTTTTTGGGTTTGTCTATATTCAACGTACATAGAATAAGAACCTGTGTTGAACTGATTACTGATACCAAATGATCTGGACTGAAATGAACTAGAGTTGAGTAGCAAAGAACGGGCCTAAATATAGCATCATTTTTCAGCAATTGTTAATTTTTTTCTTCAACTGCTAATAGACTTTCGAGCACTTTATAGGACCTACGTGCACTTCTCCTATAAGGTTATGTTTTCAAGGCGTTGACACTTTCCTTACGGTAACCTTCAACTAAGATAGGAGAGTATCCATATTCTTCCTTTTCTGTATCATCTGTCTAATTTTATTGACTATCTTTGAGGTTGCAGTCATTCACCTTACGAATAGGCTCCCTGTTGAGTAATATTTGATCTGGAATCTAGCAAAAATAATGCTGAGTCAATGCCTGTAGGTGTTTTATTGCAAAGTAGAATTTTCTTTTGATAAAAGTATAACTTTCAGGTATCTGCTACAAGCTTCTGCTTTGATACCTGATATCCTTTTTTCTGAACTAAATTGTCATATTCTAGAATACTATCAAATGAGCTGTTAGTGCAAAATCTTTTTTTGGGGGCTGGGTTCTTCTGTGTGACTAAGCTGTGCATTTTGTCTGCTGAAATGCAATTTTAACAATATGATAGCTATTTTACCAATCTTTAGTGTTTTGTTTCCTTTGCTCCTACAAGTATGGAACTGTCTAAAGCCTTAATTTTAAAAACTTCTCATTGCCATATGCATCAAACAATAAAGATGAAGTGCATCCTTGGTTTGCGAGGTTTTACTTAATCAATAGCATGTGATGATACCATCAGGTAATTACTAGAATGACTATACACTTACTGATATTTTTTCTGCTAGGTGGGCTTGTGCTAACTGGAGGTCTAGTTGGTTCTATTGTCTCCAGAAACCCTGCTAGCTTGGGTACTGGTGTTCTAATTGGTGGTGGTCTGTTAGGCTTAAGTGTTCTTAGCTTGAAGGTCTGGCGAACAGGAAAATCGAGCCTACCATTTATGCTTGGTCAAGCAGGTATTGCTTTCTTAATTGTTGAATTTTGTTTATTGCACGTGATTCGGACCAAGTTTATGTGATCAGGTACTTGCTCTTCACATGACATTCACGTACAGGGTTGTGTCTAAGCAGTTAATAATTTGATTATGAGCATTTTGACAATATGTACAATGTAGTTAATCATGTTCTCTGGATTGATTACTTGGGGTTGGAATTTTTCTGCCATTGTTGCACTACTGATAAGCTTGAGTGTAAGACCAACATACAACTCTCTCGTGGAACTGGACTCATCGTTATTGGTTTTGAAGTCTCTGTTATGAAATTTTCAGTCATCACTGTGATAGAACTTTTTTTGTTTGCTTATTTTGACACAGCTGATTCTCTGGCTATGTAAGATAGTATTTGACTTTTTAATGTGTTTGGTAAAGCAACTATTAGTTCTCTCTTACGTCTAAAATGTTGTTATTCAAAATGGAAGAAACAAAAGCTAACTGAAAAATCATGTCTTGTCTAGCCTTCTCATTTTAGATGAAAAAAGCCATTGACTAAATTTTTTTTGGCTGTTGGACTGATATAAAAGCCAATGAGTGTATGTTCTTCCTTCAACCTTTTAGAAGAGGTTTTTTTTGGGCCCTGTATAGCCAATTGTCTGAAGGTAAAAAAAGCAGTCAAGGTAATGAATTGGTAAATGACCCCCTAAAGTTGTATCCACACATTTTATCTTCCTTAAACATTTCAGTTTGCAAGGTATTCAACCTGCTGAGGGAGGGAGTTGTGATACTAGTTTCTTTGTATTATTTTATACCCTTCTCTATTCTATCGGGTGTTCGCACTGCCTCTTTCTATGGATCTTGTAAGTGTGAAAACTTCATTGAAATTAGTTTGTAATCTATGTGATATGTGGAAAGATATTGTGAGATTAATTCTTACTGGGTCAACCCATAAACAGTCTAATGCTCAAAATTGCAGTCGAGGCTCTTCTAGAAAATATTAACATGCTTTAGGGTGTTTGGTGAACATCGTCCCGTGACAAACTTTTTGATGAAGCTAGTGATTTTCTTTTCTGAAGATTGAGTTCTGTAAAATTTTTTAGTCAACCTGTTTTTATAGTTCCCTTTTTTAGCCTCGTAGCTTGTGCTTAGCTATTTTAGCAACTAAATTGTGTAATCCCTGCTTGAAATATGGCATGTCCTTTATCTCTGGGATTAGTTGCTATGTTCTGATATACAGATCCTTACCATCGTCCTTTACCTTAACTTGTAACTGGCTTTGATAAATTTTATAAATTTCTGAAGTTGTTTATGCCTTCTTCATGAATTCTCTACTCACCTACTTCTACATAGTCAAAAATTTGCAGCTGTTTGTAGTATTGAGTATGTGACTATTAGTCTCCCAAAATCAACTGCAAACATCAGAGTTTCAACATTTTGTAAAGTAGCTTTTTTCAGTTAATCATATTGGTTTGCAGTTTGAAGTGAATAGCCTTATCTACTATGCATTCATCTTGACCCAATTGCTTAATGACATTGCAGTGCTAGCCGCAGTACTCATGTGGAAGAATATTCAGACATACTCAATGGTATTTCAGTACCCTTTTTAATGTGCATTATTTAATGTAATGTTTTTGGCATGAATTAATTGCTGTTTTTTGTGCTTTCATTAATGTAATGTTTTTCTTTGCATGAATCAATTGTTTCTTTTCGTGCAGAAAAAAGTGATATTTCCATCAGGTTTTTATGCTGCTATAAGGTAAAATTTCTGTTAAATGATTTGTTTTGCTTGAACTAGGCACTGTCATTCGTTCAGGTTTTGTTTAGACTTCAGTGGTTTTTCTAGTTTTGGTGATTGAGGTGGTGTGTCATTTATTTATGACAGTGCAGCAATGCTTTGCTTTTATACCTATGTGGTGGTTTCTGGTGGTAATCCACCGCCTAAGAAGAAGCCCACTGTTGCTATCCAGTCATGATAAGGTTACATGGATGTCTGATTTGAATATGAATTGTTGACCCCTTTTTCCTGTGCTGTGGGACTAGAAATACTTCTTTGGTGCTATATTGCTGTATATAATTTTGCAGTTAACAAACGTATAGGCTTGAATAAGGGCAGAGTTTTTATTTGAATATTGTATTTTAAAAGTTAAAATAAGTAATAATATGTATTTGAATGTGAAATTATAAAATATAATTTTTTTCTTCAAAATTTCTAAATTTAGCATGTAATTTAGAAATGCAGTGTGTAAGATATAAAATAAGTGACGTGTCCTTAAGTTTATGAACAGACCGTCGGTTAGGAGATCCACTCTCTTTAAAATTTTAAAGATAAAAGTAAATCAGTTTGACTTATAAGTGAAACACACCCTTTATTAGTCACTCATGGACACGGATTAAGGGATGTTTGATTAATCTATCTAACTTGGTGAAACAAAACTAAGGGAGTCTTGTCTCGTAAAAGGAAAAGAGATTAAAATGAGTTTGATGTAGATAGGTTTTAGATAGAGATTAATAATGAGTTTGATGCCACGATGATTTAGCGAACGTTGCTCTCAAATGCCATTATCATTCTCCTTCCTCCAATGCAAATTCAACCGGGCTCCTGCATCCCACAACCCATCTTCCGAACTTCTCCCCCTCTTCCATAACTAGAAAAGGAAGAGAGCATCCTCTTCTTCTTCTTTTTTCTTTTTTGCTGTTTTCTCCCTTTCTTTGATACTTCTTCCTCTCTTCTTTTGCTATGAATTTTTAGATCTGAAAATGGAGGATCAACTTTCCTTTTAATGCACTTAAGTCTAGAATTTGAAATGCAAATTTGAAAAACAAAATGGGGGGAAATGCTCTGCGCTGCGACCATGGATGAGTGTTGAGGACTAAACACAACCGTGATTGGGTCGTCAATCTGACCACGTGTTAGGAATAGTAAGTGTTGATAAAACAAGCTTTGGGGTTTTTTTTACAACTAAAACTACCAGCATGCAATTGATCTCAAGAATAAATTATATAAACTAGCACTTGGGGATATTTGCGTAACATGATTAATGTCATTTCGATCCTCGATTTTATCACATACAAGAACTATGAACCTATTCTAGTGTTTGTGACACGTAGTGCAGACGATGGTCAAAACTTCCCCCTATCTCTCACATAAGGGTGCGCGTATAAAATCGTCCATCGGTCTTGCCTCCGCAACTAGG
>JAUOBV010000001.1:7607360-7617944 GCA_032360425.1 Rubia occidens
ATGTGAAGAACAACCCAGGAGCTTCAAAACCCGAATTTGGAAGTGCTTCTGTGAAGTGGTCTGCTGATGCAATGAGGCCATCCAGTTCCAGTGGTGCCTTTTACAAGGTTCCCCTATCGAAATTGTCTGATGATATGAAGGGCTTGAACATAGACAGTGCTAAAGGCATTAATGTTAATGACAAGGCCAAAGTTGTTGGAAATAACTCTCTATTTGGTACTAATGTCAACTTTTCTTTCAAGGTTAGTGGGCAGGCTTCTGGTCCAGTTTCTGGAAAGGAGAATCAGACATTTGATTCAGCTGATAATATTTCGATTGGGGGTGTGCTAAATGGACATCACACAAGTCAAGATAAAAACGTGAATAGTACATCAGAGGCTTCTGCATTCTCATCAGCTGCCTCCAGTCATGTCCCACTAAAAGTGTTTTGTTGTGATGCTTCTCCTGCTACCACAGTCAAGAAAAAGGGAAATCCTGTTTTTGCTACCACGCCGGTTGGAACAGATGCAGGCTCCAGAGATTTCAAGAATGAATCGTTTTCTTTTACCTCAAATTTGTTTCCTGAATTCGGTGGAAAGTTAGAATTTTGTGCTAGCAGCAGAGGCATGCAGAACAAACAGATAAAGAAGTCAAGGGGAAAGTCAAGGCAAAGAGTCCAGGCCAAACATTTGAATGAGCAAGATCCGATATCTAAAGAAGGCAGTTCTCCTAAAACTTTTAAATCTCCTGGATGCTATTCACCTATGGATTTTTCACCTTATGGAAATGCTACTGAAAATGTGCCACACTCTCCAGGCACAGCTACTGCTACTGAAAAGAAAGAGGAAAATTCCTTGGATGGAAAGCAAAATTCTGGCAGCAAAGAATCTTGTGAGAAACCTAGAGAACATGGTGGTATCAGTTCTAAGGTTCAGCAAGAATGCAAATCCAAGCCATCTGAACAAAAAGGCATATCAGCAATACGGGATCAATACAAGAAAAAGTATAAGTTGAAAGTTGGTAATGGTATGAGTGGAAAAACTCCGGCTCAGAAGTCTGAAATTTTATTTTCCTCGGCTCAGTTCTCATCAAACACACAAAATTCATTTAGGGGAGGTGAACCACAAGTTCACAAAGGAAGTGCATCAAATTCACAGGGGGAAAGTGAGGGGCAATATTCCAAGCAAAATTCTAGTGAGGACATCACACACGAAGAATGTGAGCAGTGGCGAAGGAGGTACTTGTTGAAAATATTTTAAATTGAATTTTGTCCTCGGTAACTGTTTATGACATGTATGTGATTCATCATCACCTCTAAAATGTTGCCTCAAGTATGGAAACTCTGAATTTTGTTCAGTCTTTTTCCTCATGTGTTGCAGCTTCCAGTAATATTGTTTCTGTAACATTTTGAATAATTTATCAATATGATAGGGGAAATCAAGCTTACAAGAATAGGGATCTGTCGAAAGCTGAGGAGTGTTATACAAATGGCATAAATTCTGCAAGGGAGAAAAATTTTCAAGGATTCTACAGTATGCCACTTTTGTTGTGCTATACCAATCGTGCCGCTACACGAATGTCTCTTGGAAGCTTGCGCGAAGCCCTAGTAGACTGCAAATTTGCTGCTAGTGTAGATCCTGGCTTTCTTAAAGCTAAACTTAGAGCTGCAAAGTAAGACTTTGGAAAGTTTGCTCTGACAATATTGATACTTATCTGATTTTATTTATTTATGCACATATAGTTTTTAAGATGCAGGTTTTCTGATATATTTTTCCTACCTGATAAATTGCATAGTATATTTCTTTGCATAGTATATTTCTTTGTTATGACTATTGTAAAAAAATTATACATGTTGTAGATTTCATTTTAATTTTTCTCTCACTGACATTATACTTTATAGCTGTCATCTGGTGCTGGGCGAATTCGAGGAGGCCATTCAATACTATAATTATTGCTTGGAACCAAGCGCTGCACTCTTGGATAGAAAAATTGTGATTGATGCTAGTGAAGGCATACGGAAGGCACAGGTGGGTTTCTCCATTTCCTTGTTTTCTACTGTCCTTAATCTTTTGTGTGCTTTTCTATTTAAAGAACCCTAACTAATCATGTTAAGGAGGGAAACATAGATTTTCCACTTATTGAGTGATTACTGGAAGCCTGAGAAAAACATGGTCATTTGGTTATTTATATTGTTCGTTTTATCTTTCTTTTGTGTGCTTCTTAGCTATATATTTTTATGTGTCAGCATTCAGTATGGTGTCTTTTTCCTCGTCTATTCTTCTTACTGCTGACTGCTATTCCTGTGACTCTTTTCCTGTTGCAGCAAGTTTCAGAGTCTCTGTGCAAGTCTGCTAATATTTTGCAACAAACAACTGATGCAGCAAGCTCTGCTCTTGAAGAAATTGATAAGGGATTATCAATAAGCTGTTATTCTGAAAGATTACTTGAAATGAGAGGGCAATCGCTTTTCTTGGTTTGTGCTACTCCAACATAGTTGCTTCATTTATTCAACTTCATATTCTCCTGTACATTGCTGCTGTCACTATGTAGCAATTCTTGAATTTATTCTGCCTGTTTTGTGTGTGTAATGTGCCATCAGTTAAGAAGATATGACGAGGTGATTGAACTGTGCGAGCAAACTCTTCCTCTTGCTGAAAAGAACTTTGAATGCACAAACTCTGCTAGGCAGTGGAGATGGTGTTTAATGTCCAAGAGCCAGTTTCATTTGGGAAGGCTTGAGATGGCTGTTGATCTGATTGGGAGACTGCAAAACTTGACATCTGCCAATGATTGGTAACTCTTAACATTTATCTGTGTTTTCTCAAATGTTTATTCCTTAATTTGTCCTATTTATTTCTTATTATTTGGATGGTTTCAAATTATTGGTATAGGTCTTCAAGTCTGAAGCGAGAATCCTTTAGTTCTTTAGCTGCCACTGTACGCGAACTCTTGCGCCTGAAGGTTAGCAGATCTTAAAGTTGTACTTGCCAAGTATTAAAACATATTGTTTTTCTTTTCACATGGGTGGTGTTATAAAATGTCCTGCTATGGGTCTATAAAGCAATTTCTCTTTGGGGGTGCGGGAAACCTATTTAGCATGGGTACGGTTTTTATCCCAAGGCAACCGTACCGAATACTGTAAAAAAACGTACCCGGTACGGTCAACAGGGTACGGGTACGATTTGGGTACGGCCAAAATTGTAGCGGGTTATATTTCAGTAAAAAAAAATCTAAATTTTTTATCAAGAAATATTGAAGAGGAGAATGCTAAGATGTGAATTGTTGGTGGAGATGCATTTGATTCAATATAAGACGTTGGATTCTTAGAGAACCTCTCGCTTTATTAATCGGACTTAGAGAGTGTCTTTCTTGTTGAAGATTGATGTTGTTCATACACTTTCTGTGCTTATTTCTTTGGTTATAGTTGAAGACGTCGAACTATTGTGTAGTTATGTTGCTTATTTGCTAACTATTGTGATAACTATTGAAGTCTGAACTATATTTATATGTTTTTATTTACTTTTAATTGTTTAAAATATATATTTAGATTGTTTTTTATTTAGAATTAATTATTTATTAATTTTGATGTATAATTTTTATTTTTTATCTTACCCACTCCGTACCCATGCCCCTAAATTTTAAGTTTACTGTTTTTCGTACCCGAATTTGTACCGGTGCTACTTAGAGGGAAACAAGGTTAGTACTTCTTCAGCAGTCAGCCCTGTCAAAGTTTCATTCTGGTACTAGCTGAGCAGACAGCAGCATGAAAGTTGTTTTTGTTTACTGTTTCTGTACTACTGCTTTAATTCAACATCTCGACTTGCCTACTACGTATCAAGCAGTAAGGTTCTAGGTTTCTAGCACTCCCCACTAATCAGCCCGGTCACTTAGGATTACCTTCCATTCCATATTAATTACTCTATCCAGCATGTATAGTTGATTTAAACGCTAATGGTGGTTAGACATAGACCTAAAAAAGCATCCTAACTGACTCGGTAAGAGAGCTCTATATTGGTTTCCTCTTAAGAGATATCATCAGAATTGAAATTAAAGTTAACACTTTCCTACCCCATTCTTTAGTGATGCAGATTAGTTTCAAATGTTTGAATGAATTCGTTTTCTGTGCTCTTTCTTTAGCGTTGCATCTAACCTCCACTCTTATGTGATGCTTAGTGGCTGCCTCTTTTTGACTTAATTTTGTCTGCTGGTTGATTGATACTTGTTTAGTAATTTGCCACTGAATATAGTCTGAAAGTTTTTGGCCATTTCCTTTCTTAACAGAAAGCAGGAAATGAAGCATTTCAATCTGGGAAGCATTCAGAGGCAGTAGAGCATTATACTGCTGCTATATCAAGTAGTCTTGATTCACGTCCATTTGCGGCTATCTGTTTTTGTAATCGTGCTGCTGCTCACCAAGCATTAGGTCTGGTTGCGGATGCCATTGCCGATTGTAGTGTAGCCATTGCTCTTGATGGGGACTATGTGAAGGTTGGTTTTTTTATGCTCTGATGTGTCATGCTGAAACTACAACTACCTTTATCTGTGAAATTTCCCCTCGGTTTTTATTTTTTGTTTCTCCCTTTGGCAATTTCTGTCTGCTGTTCTCTTTAATCTAGTAGATGCAGTGTTAAAAAAAATTCTGGTTTTTATGGAAGCTATTATACAAATATTCCAGTGACTTGGCTTACTATGTTTGGTTATTAGACTAAGTAGAGTCTTTAGCTCTTGTTTCCAACAGTTGTATTGTTAAAGTAGTTTGGGAATCTATCTTTCAGAAAAGTATAACCTACGGAGTATTCTTTTTCCACTCTTTAAAGTCTAAAACAACCAAGGCATATGTTTTGTGGTGATGCTTGGGTTCACCAATATACCTTAACCACTGGTTATTGAAAATAGTTCCGAATAAGACACCATATCTAAGTTCAATCGTCTGGGTGCATGTTGAGCCTGTCTTTGTAATTTGTTTTCATTGGCATGTACTTATCTTTTTAATCTGTATTACTTTGCAGGCAGTTTCGAGGAGGGCTACTTTGCATGAAATGATTAGAGATTACAAACAAGCTATTAGTGATCTTCAAAAAATTCTCTCTCTTTTGGAGATTCAGTCGCAAAAATGCGCTCAACTGTCTGGGAAACAGGAGGGACTAAGTGCAAGTGATGCTAAGGAATTGAAACGAGCTCAACGTCGTCTTTCTTTGGTGGAAGAGAAGACAAAGCGGGAAGCTCCACTGGATTTTTACCTCATACTGTGAGATACTTCTCTCTGAAGAACTTATGCTTCCATTATGTGATAGATGTTTTGTACTAGATAAGAACTGTCATATTAAAACTATGAATGAGGGTCATAAGTCAGATTCAAATAAAAAATAGTAGATTATAATTTTAAATTAGATAATAATTTTGAACTAAATACATGTTTGATATAGAGTCAAAATTAATCTTATATAAATGTAAAAACTTCATACTTCCTCCGTCCCAGCGCCACTTGCACACTTTTTTTGGTCAATATACATGCTGCAGAGAATCTAACAATATCTCACACGTTATATTGTTACTCATATACTAATTGAAATTTATGGTCAAACGTGGCTTGAGAAAGTTGCCTAAAAAGTGTACAACTTATTTTTGGGACTATACTAATTTAAATTGAGCTTATGCACTGGTTTTATGCATTGAGGCATACATCATGTATCACGTACTCCATAAAATCTTCAATACACAGTCATTATTATACGATTGATCATTACCTACATACGTGAAAATCTTTCTTTGCATATATGACATATTGTACCATTTTAACAACTATGTCCGAAGCTCAACTACTCTAGATCAATTTGTTGTACTTGAGGTTTATGAAAGTGCATATTGCTAGTCTAATCTATCCTCTAGCCGTGTTTGTGAATTTCCTTAATGTTTTCTAGTTACATGTTAAACTCAAGTTCTTGTTGGCAGAGGAATAAAAGCATCTGATTCAGAAGCTGATATAAAGAAAGCGTACAAAAGGGCAGCTCTCAAACATCATCCGGACAAGGTAGTTGAGCCCCTGTCATTTAGGTTATGAAGGTTTTAGATGGAAGTGTTTTTATAAATCGTGTCTCTGCCAATGTAGGCTTGCCAGTACTTGGCAAGGACGGAGAGCGGAGATGATGGAAAATCGTGGAAGGACATTGTTGAAAAGGTACATGAAGATGCTGAAAGGTTATTTAAAATGATCGGCGAGGCATATGCTGTTCTTTCTGATGTAGACAAGGTAATCCACCTGCTTCTGTGATGCCTTACCATGCTTTTGATTAAAGTATGTCACTTTTTTTACTTCTTAATTATTATAATATTATAGACACTGTGGTTATATTAACTCTGTGAATAACTTTGATGAAAAGATAAGACCTTTTGATATTCTCAAGGACCTTGCACCTGATTTTGACTTTTGAGTGAACTTTGTATGTCACTCTCATCTTCAAGAGTGTACACACTGTCAATTCTGGCTTTAGCATTCAATGCAAAAGTAATTTTTTCAAACCCACTCAAACTGGCAAGCTTGCTCTTGGTTTTGCTTACCTTTGGGAATGATAAGAGAAAAGCTTCTGAGCCAGTTGCTCCCCTATTGTGCTTGATTAATATTTCAAATGCTACAATTGCTTGTGTGCAGCGGTTAAAATACAACTTTGAGGAGGAAATCAGGAATTGTCACAGTGACAGCAAGAGACACCCTGATTCTGGGAGATCATCTGATTATGACAATTCTCCATATGACAAAGGCCACTGGCCTAGGAGACAGCAAAACTTTGGCAGTTCAACATACGAAAGAAGCAGAAATAGGAGGTATTGGCAGGATTCATGGAGGTCATATGCTGACTCCAACGATCGATGGTAATGATCCCATTAATGTCAGAGGGGCATGGGATCCATAGATGTGAACTGCTGGAATGATGTTCGTGGGATTTGTAAATGAATTGTTGTACCCCAATGCCTTGTACGGGTTTCAGAGATAACAGCCTGACACAGAAGATGTATATCGATTTTTGGTGTTGCTAGATATATTCCTAGATATGGCTGTGCATGAATGAAGTACAACATATACAGTTATTGAAAAAGGTAGTAGTTATTAGAAGGATTCCGAGGGGTGTGGGAGCTAGACATTTAGGGTTCCAACAACAAAATGTTATAGTGATTGGCTTCATTTGGTTATCCTATCTTTGCTGTCGGCATCTACAAGGAAATTGGATGTACTTGTGAAGAATGAAACAGTGTTCGTTTTCTTGAAGATATTTTTTCAAACTACTTGGTTGAATGAAAGATTGGAATGGTGTCTATTACACACTGGTGTTTATTGCAGAGATCAGGGAGTTGAAAATGAGAAGAAAGGAATTGGGATCTGAAATACGGCGGGATTACTTACTGGTGTTCGATGATTTCTCTCCATTATGTTTTCAGGTGTTTTTGAATTTTTCAGATTATACAGCTGAAATTTACCTTCTGAGAAGGGTGGAAAAGGTCGCAACAATCACTAACGATGGTAATTAATTTATTAAATTTTAATGTACTATGTATTTATCAAAAGAATCTGAGTCTGATGATTAACTAGGAAGTTTTAAGGGAATCAAGTGATTCCAAGAAAGAGAAAAGCTGGATCTAACTATGGCTCTGTTTGACAAGAGTCTTTTAACTGTTGTCCTTATAAACAACAAAAAATTAGTGTTCGGTAAAGTGGTAAAAACAGTTTATTTTGAACACAGAAACTATTTTTTGAGGAAAAGCAGAAGGTGGTCTCCCCTACTTTTAAAATAAGCAAACTTTACTTATAAGCACGGCTTTGCCAACGGAGCATATAAAGGTCGATCTTCTTGGGTTCACCTATGAATGATGCAAAGTGATCAGCAGTACTGGTGTCCGGATGTCAGTGCCAAATCCTCTAGACTAAGCTTGGCATGCCTAAGGCTGATGAAGAAGGCCTCTTGGCGGACTAGATTAAATTTTATCTGTGAATTGATAATATGATGTACCTGGCGAGATTGTATTTTGCTATAACTGGTACAAGATGTGATCCTTCAAAATAAAGCAAATACAGTAAGTATTACATTATCCATCCATTTGGTACGGGAACTTGGGGAAGACTATTCAAGTAGGAGCAAATGCTTACAATGATGCACCCTTTTATTCGTTTGGTATTCAAATTTTAAATTTGTATCACAAACATACCCAATTTATCATTTATGTTCCAGAATGATCCCATAACTGGCAAGTTTTAATTTGGCCAAAACTCTGATCAACGGTTTAATGGGGTCAAATTGTAATTAAAAAAGATTTTAGAGGGATGGGGATAAATGCTAAATAATTCAATTATCTAGCTGGAGAATTATTCTTCAATGACAAAGTCTTGTGTGAGACCATCTTACAGCGAGGCTAAGGATTAATGAGCAATATTATGAATTTTAATTAGAGATGGGGTTTCAAATATAATTTAAGAAAGTTTGGAGAGGAAGGAGGGATATGGGTGCAAATACCACTTATTAGGGAGTGTTGGGCATACATAATTGGGGAATTAATGATTCCGGGTCATAAGAATCTCACGGGTCAAGAATTCGGGGCGAAAAAATTTGCAAATTAATTTTCCCCTCATTTTCGCGCATTGCGCTGTTTTTACTACCAGACTTGATGTTTCATATTCAGTACTTGATGTTTCAACCAAATTTTGTGATTTTTTTCAGAATCTTTTTTTTTTTGCACTAAAATAGTGAGTTTTAAATTTAAATTTTGATCTTTTACTGTAAATATTATGTTTGCATGTTAAAATTTTAACACTTTATTCATGTTGAAAATATTTTATTAATTTTTAAATTTTCCGTCTATATTTTCACTTCGGTTGATGTTTTGATTTTTCATCGTGTTTTTTTTAAAAATAATATCGATGTGTTTTTTTGAAATATTATATTTTTATTTAATGTGTTCTTGATGTTTTAGTAGCGTAAAATAATTTTTTTTGTTTTTAGTAATGATATTTTATTTTTCTCCAATACTAGTGTCACATTTGTTGCTATTTGATGTTTTAATAATAAAATTTGATGTGTTTAAGAATTTTTATTTAATGTTTATTTTATTATTTTACTTGATGTTAAACTATTTTTTTGTGTATTTGATATTGTATTGGATGTTAAATTATTTGTCTTGGAGTTTGAATAATTTTGATATGATGTTTAACTAGTTCAATCTGATGTGTATTTTTGTACATTTAATTGATTTTTTTAAATTTAATTTTCTTTTTTTATTATAAATTAGTAGTATTTTATTTGATGTTTTATTATTTTAATTTGATGTGTATAGTATTTTATTTGATTTTTTATTATTATAATTTTATATGTATAGTGTTTTATTTGATGTTTTACTATTTTGATTTGTGAATTTTAAATATTTTTATTTGATGTTAAACTATATTATTTTAATTTGTTGGGTAACAAATATACTTTTAATATTTTTGTATGATGTTTGATTATTTTACTTTGATGTTTAACTATTTATATTTGATATTTATTTTATTATTTTAATTTGATAATTAAACTAGTTTTTTATATTTAAAATTGACGTGTAATATTTAAATTAGAGGAGTAGTCAAAATAAATTTTTGATGTTTTTAAAACACCAAGTAAACATCGAACTGGGCCAACTTTCTGAAGCCTAAATACAAGAAATATCGTAGGCGTTGACACATGCAAAGTTGCAGACGACTTCGATGGAACCGGGAAAACATACAACTGCGAAACATTGTTATTTGATTGAAGCGATTTATTGGATTTGTAACGCTACTCCTTGTTCCACACCTTCCTGGGACAGCGCGAAGGAGACTTTGAAGCCAAACTCAACGCCGATAGCCTTGCTGATTCAAATACAAAATCGCAAAACCCGAACTCGAGTCGAAATGCCATTTCCACCATCGCGAATGGCAGCCACTGATCCTTCCTTGACATTTCGAGTCGTAATCTGATGGAGGCAGAGACGGGGGCGAGAGGGAGGGTAGAGATGCCGATGGCAGCTCCGGCGAGAGGCGAGGAAGAAGAGGGTTTTCTATTTTTTTTCCCAAGTTCTTACAATTCAGTCTTTGAACTTTGGAACGTCTTCTAAAGTTCATCCCCCAAAAATATTAATTATAGTTTAACCTCCGAATTTGACCATATTTTATTTTATAATTTCACAATATCTATTTGGTCTCTAGTCTCACCATGAGACGGTCTCGCAGGAGACAGACACATATTTAAATGACTTACTCTATTTGTTTTATTTGTTGAATGTTTGTGTCCGATTAAAATTTATTAGCCCCTTTTAATTTAAATCAGCATTTTCTCCTTAGTAGTAAAATTTTGGGCCCGAAAAAAATCTTCATTAGGCCCTTACATTGTTATTTCAATCAGCCTTTTCTCTAAATTAATTAAAATTTTGGACCTGAAAATTTTCATTGGCCCCTATATTTTTATCCTTAGAAGTTTGTGTACGCAAAAATTGACCCCCCGTCTTTATAATATGAAGTGTGATATTATTAGATTTTCTTCAACATGTACTTTTTAAATATTTATTTTTTATTCAACACCAGTATACATTACTAAAATTATCGAT
>JAUOBV010000001.1:7673192-7687641 GCA_032360425.1 Rubia occidens
AAAATTATTAAATGGGTAACCTGTTATCCAACCCAACTAAACCCAACAATTACAATCCATTAACTCAATGGGCCATTATCCAATAAGTCTTATCCAATAAGTGAAAATAACAAATGGATAATGGTTTTTCATTGGGTGACCCGACCCGTTTGACGGGAGCTCGAATGTTGTACGAGCTCGATAAAAGCTCGAATGTTGTACGAGCTCGATCAAAGCTCGAATACTGTACGAGCTCGAATGTAATTTAAACATGTAAATGAGTGACGATCTGTCTAATAACACCTAATTATTAGGTTACTAATTTATACATGTGTTAAAGAGGTATAATTTGTGTATTATAGTGAATTTTTATGTTAAATATTACATATGTAGTTAATTGGGTAATTTTGGGTATTTATTATGTATTTGTTGGGTTCCCATTGAGTTAACATAATTTGGAATCCATTGGGATCAAAATTTCCCATTAATATAATCAATTCTCATCACGCCCAATCCCAAAAGCTAATGGGTATTTAATACCCGATTCTATTAATTACCTATTTATTAATTTCTCATCTCATTTCTTCCCAATCTCGCTCAATTGACATCTCTATACAAGATGTTAGTTCACTCAGGGAGAAGATAATCTACAACCTGTGCTACAGATTTATATCGTAGTAAAACCTTTCTGTACCTACAGCTGTTAAAACTAAGAAGTCACTTTTCTTGATCTTGAAGAAGCCTGATCAGCACACTTTTCTTACTTTTGGAGTAACCTTTCAATTTGCGTTCGCTTGCCATTGCTCTAAGCTCGACCAATGTCAATGCACTGAAGATGGGGTTCGTTGTTGAAGACGGAAGCTCAATGAGAGCACTAGCAGTGCTGCTGATGTTCTCCTCCTCGTCCTCGATCAATTGGCTTCTCACATCCTCATCCATTTTTGCATTTCCTTGATTTATTGTTTCCTCATTTTCCTTCAGCGATGGAGATGATTGGCATTTCTTCCTCTTTACAGATGGCTGAGAAACTGGATCCAAGTTGACATCTGTGGCTGCAGAGTTACTTTTTCCCCCCTTCACATCCACTTCCTTATCAGTATTCTTTTTGTATCCACTGTTTTTACCAACTTGCCCATTGGGGATCCTTCTCTTCAATTTTTTCAGCAAAGGGATCACATGCTCCATTTCCATTGCAAGAGATGGTTCTGGAGCTACCAATGAACCAACTGGGAATTCCTTCTCTGTCAGACTCGGAACTCCAGACTTCAATGACAAATTGGACTTGTGCAGCGCTTTCCCAACTACTCCAGTATTCTGCCTTTGTTTCACTCTCATGGCTTTTTCTCCCCTACTGTGCACGATATCTTGTAACGTTTCTTCAATTGCCTGTTCAGAATCAGAATGCCATCAATAATTTTACTTCATATTTGTCCGATAATTCTGTTGCCATCTTATCTATTCTATCCCCCAGTTTTCTGTGTTTATTAAGACGGTTCAACAGGCATCTTTTCCAAACTGGAAGGGCTCTCAGATAACAAAAATCCAGAAGAAACTACTTCTGAACCATATGAAATAATCTCCTCAACAAAATATTAATTCTTGTTCATCTGATATGCCAAGAAGCACACACACTTTTATAACTTTTCATGTTTCAACTTAAAAATATTCAGTTGCATGCTATACATCAGCTAAGAACAAAAGCAACCAAGAATATAAATGCCAACCCTCTGGGATTTTGATAACACGGCTCCTAACTCCATCACATCAAAACTTCTAAATTAAGCTACTATATTAGTAACTGTAATTTTAGTAGGAGACTGAGTTTACCTTGTCCTCCTCTCTCACGTCTGTTTTTTTATTTTCTGTACACAAAGGTTCGACAATCTCTTCACAATATATTGCCATGAAGTTGTTCTTATTAGTCTCTTCTTCGGACTGGGTAGGTGTTGGCTTGTCAGTTACCAGACCCGAATTCTGTACCAAAGATAACTTACAATGAATGACAAATGCTGCAAATGGCAATTAGGTGACTTTGTCTTCTCTTTCATCAACTACAAACGTAAGCTTCATATGTTCTTGATCAGATTGGGAGGCTGCAAAATTGCAAGCTACCGAAATTTTTTTAAAGGCAAGAAATATAGTGTATCCAAATCCATTTTAATAAGAGCATATAAAAGCACTTGCTCACATGAACTTTCCCAATCAAACAAGCTAGACAAGGGGATGCCACGAAAGATGATTTATTCATATTAATTGATATAGCTTTGATATCCATTGAGACATGAATGTAGGCTATCCAAAAATTTCTGGTTGGTTACATTATCAAAGAAGCCAAACACTAATTGTCAATTCTATTAGCACAAACACTTAATTAGTGTACCTTCAAGAGAAATAATTCTAGAATAATCTAATATGCACAAAAGATCCCCTCTTACACCCTCTTAAGTCATTCTCATTGACAAACTCTTTACCACTTTGGCAAGCTTATTATGAGTTACATGGTAATGAAAAATCAAAATTCAAAGGAGGGAAAAGACCTGATATTTGATGGATTTGTACTCCAGAATCAAACTGTATGGAAATTGAAGGGGTGTGTGGGTGGTGGGGGGGTGGAACTAATAAGCAGAGTAAAAAAAACAAAGTTGGAACTCATAAGAACAAACCTCAGAATCTGTGTTCGGAGAGTAACTTTCAAGAAGATCTCTTATAATCACACCTAGTTTTTCAGCATGTTCCCCAAAGTTTTGGAAATCAAGAGCATTTTCAGTACGATGCTCTTCATTCATCAATCCCAGAATTAGCACATCCAGCGACTGGATCCTTTCCTTCAAAATAGAGTGTTTCTTAAACCAGACTTCATCAGACCAAGCCAGTTGCCTATGGAGGATTGTGACTTCTTCTTCAACTTCTTCTATATCAGTTTTTGCCTTTGACAACATTATCTTTAGCACTTCCATGCAAGCATTTTCATTCAATGCATCTTCTTCTATGACATCTAAATAAACACACAAGTATTCGTAGACAGAAATTCATTTCAGTCTATTTGAAGTGCAGAAATATAATTCCTGATCAAGTGAATATGCTTACCATACAAACCATAGCCATAACAGAAATCAGATTGCAACCAGTTTTCAGCAAAGTTTCCACCAAATTCACAACTCTCATCTGTGATAATAAACCAAAAATTTAAATGACCATGCATCTGTATGGAAATAAATCAAGGCACCATTAACTTGTCAACTTAGAAAATCTTTGAGTTCTTATTTGCAGTAGAATATAGCCACAACTTGAATAATGAGATCTAGTTACAGGAAAAAGGTGGGGGAACCTTCACAGATTGGTGGATCCCAGAGAGACAAATCCATACTCTGAAATAATGTGAACCTGCAGAATTGAAATTAGGAGCATGAATATTTAACCTCGTTGTTGCTTACTAAAATAAATTGTTTTCCGCCAGACATCTGCAATCCTGCCTGTCGACATTTTAATAGCCCCAAATTACCATCTATGTTAAAAATATTGCTTAAGTCACTCTAGCATAAGCCTGCTATGATATTATTGATGACAAAGTCTATGAAAGGTAGAAGATGAGGTATCGATTAGCATCTTTCATTCTTTACTTCAAAGGGCTGGAAAATACTCCCTCCATTACATAAAAAGAGTCCACTTTGAAAAACATATTGCCCCAACTAAAAGAAGTCTTCTTGCATTGTATCACCTCATTTTTCCAATCTGATATAGATATGTGGTCATTTAAAAACATTTAACAATTCATTTGTAACAACAAAAGTGAAAAATATGGTGATACGATTCCTTTTTGCTGTACCTTAACTCCTGTAGGAAGTTATACTTCGGACAAAGTGTAATCTTTTTACGAGACAGAGGGAGTATAATAGATGTACACGACAAAAAATCATCTAGAAGAAAACTCACGCATTCAATTTTAGTGAGTAACTTGTCAGAGAGTGAGGATCACTGAACCATGTTGATGTTTTCTTGATAGCTGTACTGTATTCCTATCTAAACAAACTAATACACGGAATATTTCTATCAAAACTTGTATTTAGCAGAAATGAAATGGTTCCATAATAACAATCATGAACAAATGGAGTTTTTGGCATTCACCAAACCACCAATTCATAAACTGATTTGGCTAACTTAACAGAGAAACTTATGAAAGCTAAATACATTGACATTTGTATCAGACATGGTGGAGAACAGATGTAAGTGTAACATTTAAAATGTGAAGAATATCTAAAGTTATTTTCTATCTGTAGTGATGTACTCAGTGTTGAGTGAGCGTACAAAGTTTCCACCTTAAAAAAAAGACGGATGCTGAGAGTAAACAATTCAAACAAAAATTGTGCCTTTGATGTCTGTGGATGGCACATACGCATCCTACTAAAGAATATATGCATCTCCACGAAGACTACAAGCCTTAAGGACTAAGGAGTACATATGTATTTGGAAATTTCATCCTGCCTGTAATTGGATGGTAAATACAAATTGATCAAGGTATAATCACATAAAGTTGCTATAGAAACATAATTAAGTGAATGAAGTGCAGCAAGTTTTCTAAAACATGCATATAATGAATGGGCAGAAAAGTCGAACAATAAATTCTAAGATTCCAAATTTAACAGTACAAGGGATGAAGATTCAATTTTAGCTGTTCCCCTAGTTGTTCATAAGCCTTAATTAACTGATTCTTAAATGCCTGTCAAGAAAAATGCAGAAGGGGAATAGATAATGCACCCAAGATTCAATCTTTCCTATGAATCATATTACAAAGAGCATTCATTAATACCTTGAACTACAACTTAGCATTCTCACCATACCATTTTAGTAATTCATAGGAAACATCAGGTGAATTGACCAGAAATTCATGCATATGAATTATTTCCTCATGCATGCTTAAATCCAATACATGTTTGCGCATTGAATAAAAAAAATGTAAATGAGAAAACCCTGGGTCATTAATCTGCACACAAAAGCACAATCCAAGGCACTAAAATGCGGAAATGTAATTCGACTCAAACTTCATCTTAACTTACACATTGAAAACATGAAATTCGATTAATTCTTCAATTTAACAGTAGTGGAAAATGACCGGGGCTTGGGGAAAGGAGGTTGGAGCTCATATACCTAAAATTGAGCAGTGCATAAGATGAACGATGAGCCGGGAAATGGCCGGAGTCGCGGCAGGTTCTGGCGGGGTGTAGAGACAGTCAGAGAATGGAATTTAGGGCGAGAAATGGGGGGCACCGGAGAGGGAAATGAGGGGACGGAATTTTAGAGGGTGGTTTACCCTGCTCTTCTCTGCATGCAGAGTTGGAACTTGGAAGTGACAGTGGCAATTTCGTAGTTGTGTGAAGGAAGCGTGTTATTGGAACTAGTAGTACTCCTTCAGCTAAGTTTGACACACTTTTTAGTCAACTTTCTCAAATTACGTTTGATCATAAATTTCATGTAACATATAAATAGTAATATTATTAAGTAAGGTATTGTTTGATTATATGTAGCATATATTTTTTAAACATTAAAATTTTATATAATATTAATATACGTATCAAAAGTTATTAATGATCAAACATGCATTAAGAAAATATACTAAAAAGTGTATCAAACATTAAAGAACGGGAAGTATGACTATGTCCCTACCTCCTTTGCAATTATGACTACTGCTTTCCAATACGTATGCACAGTTACAGTACCATTAGATTCTATGGAAAAGTAGCTTCCCATACCCTTTATCTTCACTCCGTTTTCGGTTTTCGCCCCAATTCTTTCACAAATCTCACTATCTTCCTCCCCACAGTGTTTTTCACATTTACTTTTTAGGGTCTAACCAATTAATTTCATCATAAAATCTCATTATTATTATTATATAAAAGAAATCAGCGAGAAGATTTTTTTTGTCGAATGTGATTTTTTACACACTTTTTAGCAGTTTAAGTTTTACACGTAGCATTCTTAATATTAGGATTGTATACAACATGTAAAATTGAAATGGGGAATGAATAATATGTGAGTTTTTAATTTTACAATTCTAATATTTTATCCTACTATTGTATCCTATGGTAAAATTGAAATGGGGAACTCATTCTCATTAATTTCAGAATTGTTACATAATTGTGTCAGATTTGGGTCACACATCCCCTAACTAACAATTATAGCTAATGTTGTTAAACTTGAAAACCATCATCTGACTCACAGAAAGTGGGCTGAGTCTCCCACAAATGACCTATCAATCCCTAGGAAATTCTCGGATAAAGTCCACATTCTATATTAGCAGTCTGCTACTTGATACGTGACTTTAGCATCCCCGTCTTCACCGGATTGCATCAGTTTTGTAGTTCTGTGAGGTCATTGCTGGATTCCAGTCATCGATGGGAGGTGCATATTTGAGTAGTTTCAAGTGCACGTCTATTTTGCTTAGAAGTTGAATAGTGTAGCGTGTCTCCATATTTATTCATATTTAATCGGGTCAATCCCCACGGGGTTGCTACAACTTCATAGTTATAGTATTAAGAACATTTTTGGAGGTTGTCACTAGATTTCTTCAATCAGCGGCAAGGAAAAACCTAAATATCACTAGATTCGTGACATAATCAACAAAACCTGGCAAATAAAAACATGAAAAACTACTGAAACATGTTAACCTAAACCTTGCTTTCATCCAAGGAAGTCATGATACAGCACAAATCTTCTATAACCTAGAAGTAGGTATCGCCTAGAGAGCATAACCCTCCAAACCCACTGCAGATGCGGTACTACAGGATGTGGGGCTCCGTTGAATTCCAGAAGCTCCGTTCGATGAATATATACTACTGCAAAAAGACATGTTTTCTTATTTTCTGTGGGCTGGACCATGTACTCGTTACAAGATGACCCATTTTGACTCCTGCCCACAATCCATCACCATAATTGACTAAGTCGCCCACCAATTCACATTGTCTCTCCTCCGCGACCACCGTGAGGCTTTCGTGGCTACGTACAACCGACCTCGATGGAATTTGTTGGAAAAAGATACTACACGTGGAGTGGGGATAGATTTTAGGGATGGGTTGAGAAAAGAAAGTACGCTGGATGTGCTTCAGCCCTGGATCCCGGTGGGGGCCGGGATTGGGAAAACTGCCGTGGACCAATGTTGGGCATCGTGGACCGTGCATCAGGTGTTCCTAGAGCTCTCTTGGGAGCTTCATTTTCTATTTCCAACGACGTCGCCCGACTTCTTTCTTGCAAATTTTGAGGAGTCGCGAATGCAATCGAAAATAGCATTGGGACCAAATCGGTGGCGTCATTTTCGTCATGGATCAAATCGAGGTGGTGAAGTGTGGTGTTATAAGTGGCCTTGAAACACCGGTCATAGATCTCATAGTGCGACTTTATCATTTCTCCAGCGGCAGTCCTAATATCCTTCGCGCGACTCTGGTGGCTTGATTCCTAATGGCTCCAATTAACAACATGACTTCTCTGGCCACTCGATCGGTTGGTCGGTGCGGTTGTGCTGGTTTATCTGCCAGAAACAAGGCGGGATGTGATGACGATCTGCAAGAATCCCACTTAAGGCACTGATGAATTTGTGGATGCCCTGGATACTAATGAATTGAGGGGGTGATGCAGGGTGAACACTGATTTGAGTGTGAACCCTCCTCCGAGGACTGATGATTTGCAAGATAAAATTCCCAATGTGATGTGGGAAACTCTCTGATGTCTTAGTTAGCACAAAAATACATCAATCATAATAAGAATAGAATAAAAATATATCATGATATTTATAGTTGGGCGATTATATAAGGTATTTGAATACCGGTAAGTTTAAGATATGTGTTCCTTATTCATCTTACCATAATTAACTTAGTATCATGTCATACTTCCATAAATAATCTTCGATATATGGAGCCTTCACTCATTGGACTTTGGGCCACTGATGACTTCAGGATCCCATAGATAGGTTTTGGTCCAAACATAATCACCAGCCCCAAAGAAAATAAAATTTCAGGCTAGGTCGATGACATGTGGTTTCTCTATTACTAAGCTAGCAAGCACTAAGACGTTTTGACGCTCCATAATTTCCAGTGTTCCACGAGTCATCATCACGCTTGTTGCAATGAGAAGAGAGAAATAATATTCTCTAACACACATTTTTGTCAGTTTTTATGCAGTAATCATCACTCCAAACTTTGATAACCGCTCAAATTTGGTCGCTCTCAACTCATAATTCCTTTTTTCAACTCATTTTTACAGGTTTCTCAAGACTCGTGAGTTGTCTTTCCTCTTAACTCGCCGCACCCTCTTCTTAACCTTCAATCTTTTTTCACTTCCTCTCCTAAAATTTAAAATTAAGTTAATCATCACCCTCCACCATATTTTCCAGTAATGTCTTGCTCAGAAGAGTCTTTCTCATTTTATAGCTGATGTTGCGCGGAGCGCGGGTGTCACTTTTCCTTATGATGATCTTTCATTAGGCGATGGTGTTTCTAGAAGAAACCCATTATCACCAATAAGGTCTGGGGGGAAATCCCCAACTTCCTTGTTTAATGAGATTCAAGAGGAAAGTAGTGACACGCCATCCTCCGTTAGTGTATTTTCCTGATAGTGGAGTGGTTATTAACTTCAATGGTATGAACTTGTCGGATGGGTCAGAACTTGTCGGATGGGTCAGAACTTGTCGGATGGGTTAGATCTCGTGTATTCAAACACCAAGGTCTTATCCAAGCAGTTTTATTTTTCTATGGTCAGAGAACTTCACCTTTCTTATCCTAAGGAAGGTGAAACAATTTTTCATCTTCTCGAGGGGTAAAATGGTCATTTACAGGTATAACCTGGCCCATTACTTGGCCATCTCAGGTCTATAATTCTTCTAAAGTCACTGTGGAGCCAAATTCCCTTAATTCTCACAGAGGGGAAAATGGTTTACGTGTCCTACTCATGTGTGTTAATTTTCATTAACGGTGTGAGTGTTAATGTAATTTTTTTTCTTGTTTCAGCAGTATTTACAAGAAAGGTCCAAGAGATAAGGAGGATTCCAAAGCCTCACCATCAAAGGGTCACGTCTAGCAGCCAGGCGTCCGACGTAAGCCTCGTGTTAAAAACAAGATGGGACTGAGTTTGAATGCCCCATAGCCTGAAGAGAGCTCTTTCCTTGGTAAATCATTCTCCCCCTGGTCGAAGTAATTCTATTGGGGCTAATACAGTGGCTACATGTTCTCAAACTTCTTCTTCTATAACTTTCAATGAGGATGTAAAATTTTATCTTGTCTCCTGTAAGACTCGACTAAGTGTTTCATCTTTCTATGTTTCCTTTGTTTTCTGATGATTATTTTACGAATTATTTTTCTTTCTTTATCCTACTTCTAAAGGCTATTGGCGGTATGGTGGCCTTCATTATTAAGGTCATCAGTGATGTGATCACCTCTTTGGTGCCAAGACTAGCATCGACTTTGAAGGCTGATGTTTTCCAGGCTATTTTTGCTTGCAACAAAGATGATCCCGAGGCCACCCAAAAGGTCACTGATATTTAGGTCACTGTGGAGCTCAATAATTACAAAATCAATGATCTGAACATAATGATTAAGCGTCAAAATTGAGAGACTAAAGTTATGAAAAAAGATAATTCAGAACTTGAAAACCTCTCCCAAATCTCCACTCTTCATGCTTAGCACACGCTGCTTCAAGCCTTTATAGAAAATATGGTAGAAACTTCAGCTTTTTCCAACTTCTTTGCTATATTATATGAGTCGTGTGCTGAAGTGATATGATACTCAATTGCTAAAGAGCTCACTCCTGAGCTACCGACCAAGCTCTGTGATATCATGGATGATTACATTGCTTTAAGGTAAAGGATATCCTCACCTGTACACAGTAAAAGGATACCCAATATGGGGTTTCCAACTTCCTTTCCTAGATGACGTTGGTACATTTTCCCAACTCCTACCACTCGATGAGTTAAGGGTCATCGATATCGATGATGATGCAGACTGAAAAGTTTATGTGCCAGATCTTTAAGCGGTTCAACAAGTTGGTGAGACCCTAGTTTCATATGAAGCTAAGGGTCTGGCATTTGTCGAAGAGCTAAAGTCTTTTAACTTAGAAAATAATGTAGCCCTTTAATTATGTAAAAATTCCTATCATCAATAAAATTTCCTCTTAATTATTCACTTTAGCATACTTTCATTTGTTTATAATTGTCAACAATTGTCTTTCGTAGTGTTCAACTCTTGTTCATTATCGTCTTTCTCCCTCTCTGAAGACTTCTACTTCTACCTTCTTTATTGGACGTGGAAGACATGGTGTGAAGAGGTCGAGGAGTGGGCTTTTCAACTATTACCTGGATTCAAGGAATATCTTCTCTAGCGCTATTTGTTGGGAGAAGAAAGTCAAGGAACTCTACTTGGAGGTCAAAATCCTGAATTCAACGTCTCCGACATCTAGATGAGTTGGATTCATGAAGGCCTAACTGGGATGATTTAGGTACATCCTATGATAGCCTTCGATATCAATGTGTTAGGTCGACCATTGGTTGACTTCTTTTGTAAATTGACGTAGGTACCTAAAGGTTCAACCTTTAATCTTGTCAAGCCAATCGTGGATTGACTCTATTCGTAAATTGACATAAATGCCCAAAGGTTCGACCTTTAGTCTTTTTAGGTTGATATTTGGTTGACTTCTTTTTTATTTTGACATAAATGCCCAAAGGTTCTACCTTTAGTCTTGTCAGATCAATCGTGGCTTCACTTCTTTCAGAAATTGACATACATGCTTAAAGGTTCAACCTTTACTCATTTTAGGTTAACTTTTTGTTTACCTCTTTAGTAAATTGACATAGATACCTAAAGGTTAGTTAGGTCAACTGTTGGTTAACTTCTTTCGTAAATTGACATAGATGCCCAAAAGTTCAACCTTAAGTATTGTTAGATAAACCGTGGGTTGGCTCTCCTTTTGTAAATTAACATACATGCCCCAAGGTTCAACCTTTACTCCTGTTAGGTCGATCATGGGTTGAATCCTTTCGTAAATTGACATGGATGCCCAAATGTTTGACCATTAGTCTTGTTAGCTCGACCGTTGGTTAACTTCTTTCATAAATTGACATAAATGGCTAAAGGTTCGACATTTAGTCTTGTTAGTTTGATTGTTAGTTGACTTCTTTCGTAAATTGGCATAGATGCCCAAAGGTTCAACCTTTAGTCTCGTTATGTAAATTTAAATAGAGCAAGGCGGTCAATTTGGCCTTGTCTTGTTGGGAACAAGAGTGACCAATTTAATATTCATATTACATGGTGGGAAATAATTATTAAAGCCAGAAACCTAGTTGGGCTTATTCGATGTGCTATTTTCTTATGCTAGTGGGCCAAAAAAATGTTGACCTAGATTGAATGTGATTGTATTCGTATTTGTATGGAATCGAGGTTTGTCCACTTTGTTTCTTTTCTATGTCAACTTCACGTTATGATTGTTCTTGAGTGATAATATTCTTCGATTTGGGTTGTTTTGTATGTTAGGGTCTTCATATATGACATTCTGGTTTTAGGATTTCCATATTCATGCAACATCTATCAATTTTCGGGTTCCAGTCAACCTTACTGACTTCTAATCGAATTCATCTTTTCTAGTCGATCATTCATAGTGGTTTAGGGTTTTATTTTGAATGCAGCGTCAGTCGTTTGTCGGTTACCATTCTGTCTTACCGACTGGTAATCAAAGTCAGCTTTTCCTGTCAGTCATTCATAGGAGTGGATTGTGGTGTCAACATAACCGATTTCCATTAGATGTCATATGTGTGTGTCAGTCACAAATCAGTTTATGATCAATGTTATTTGCGACTTCGATCACGTGCTGTCGTTTTAGCCGATGACATTTGAAAACCACGATCGAGATCGCACACTATTAGTTTCATTGCAAATCTGAATGACTAATCGTACTATAAATATTCCAGTTACTACCGATATTTCATATGTGTGCTGTAAAATTCAGGGCGCGTAGCTAACAATGAAAGTTCAGCACGTCGTTCCCCGATTGAGGTGAGCGGTTTTTGTTAAGTTTGATGCATTTATTTTATTAGGTTACTTATATTATTATTTAATTAGTTATAATTTCATTGACCGATGTAGATCACACGCGATTCGGAGGAGGATACTTGCAGTATTACTTTCACAATAGTAATCCACATTTCAGCTACACCTTGAAGCAGCATAACTTTGGTCAAGTTTCAATAATGGAGTCCTACTCATTACACATGTATTTTCTTTTTAGTTTAAGATTTTATTTTTATTATTGCATATATACTAACTGTATCTTTATGTTTATCATTTATAGTACATCCCAAGACACATCCTACAACACCTACCAAGTGTCAAGACCTCGGTTGTGTTGAGGTGTCATGGAAGAGAGTGGCACATGAACTACTCGGAGAACAAGAGGACCAAGTTCTTGTCCCCAAGGTGGTTTGGCCAGTTTCTTAGTGGCCACAACCTCTACACTATGAATACGATCTTCTTCGAGATATTAGATAGTTTCGGGCCCATAATATTCAAGGTCATCATTCTTGGTCATGAATGAGATTTACTGCTTGATTAATTGAGTGGAACAAATACAAAATAATTAATTTGGAATTTTTGTTTAATGTTGTTTTTAGGAATATTCATTCTTGGGGATATATTATTTATATTCTAAATTGGAGAGATTCAATTCTCTAATAATTTTTTATTTACATATTTATCAGTTGTCTCAGTTTTTAACCCTTCCATTCAAAACCATTTTTAAAAATTGCTTTCATAGACAAAATTAAACTATACTTGTGTAATGAAAAATTGCGTCAATCATTTTCAAACAAGCAAATAATATTTATGACCCCATTTTAAAATTAAATTCAAAAAAATTACCAAAATCGGCCATCATTGGGATGTGACATCGATAATATCGACACATGATGCGAAGTCGATCATTCCATAGACCACCATTTACGATATCACATACAGTTCGGTTATATAATTTACTTTGATTTTATAACTTTTTACTTCAGTTAAAATAACCGAGGTAAAAACCCTACCTTTTACCGCAGTTGTCTTTTATTTCGTTTTAAAAAACTAGGTAAAAGAACCTTTTACCTCAGTTATTTGGTAAAAATAACAAGCTGAGGTAAAAGGCCCGAAATAATAAGTCATTTTTCTTTTAGTGTTTCCTGATTCACATGCAGATACTTCCGCAAGATAGAATCAATGGTCTTCACCAAAACTTAAACCTTCGGCTCTCTCGGGGAAAACTGATAAGGATCAGAGCCGAAGCTCTCCCTCTGGCCAAAGGATGTGTTTTTATTCTTCACATGGGCCAAAAGACCTATCACTACATTTAAAGCCCAACCATTAAAAGAAAGTTCTCCAAATCTATTTCTACCTACAAAATATACTTTTTTCCCCTAGTACAGTTATAGCACACTGAATATATGATACTTATATCATGGTAACAGACTACATGTAAAGTACATATATATCCCAACATCATTGGAGGAACTCTCAGGATTCAGGCCCTATAAATATCAAGGTATTTGCTCATTACATCCATGCAATTCACAATACTTAGATCGAATACTTTTGGTTTGAATTTGGCATCGGAGTTTCTTCCCCCAGCCATTCCCGGTGAGTCTTTTTTGAAGGTTCAACACATTGTAGCAAGGTTTGGTTATCATATCACAGTTCAAGGCAATTAATCTCCCAAGTCAATTGTGGGGGTGTTCGTTGTTTAGTAGTTGTCCACTGTGGATTGTGTTGACCAATTTCTGGTTTTCTTTATTGGTGGCTGGTCTCAACGCTATAACCATGCATTGCATGGTTAATTGCTGATTTTATCTTATTGTTGCTATTCCAATTTTTGTAGGAAATTTCATAACCACGTGGTAGGGATGGCCATAATTGCCATTGCAGCATTCATTCATGGTCTTCCTATGATTACATTGAATGGACAAGGGGCATTGGTGAATATGAAATCACATATGATTTTGTATGTTTCTTCCTCTTCTTTTATGGTCACTGGTAGCTGTACATTTGCACAGGCATTCCAGACTTCCCTATGAAACCTACAAATAAATTTGTCGACTTTGAGGCCTATTCATTTAAAACCTATTTTGTCAAAGAAATCAGTGAAGATTGATTACACTGTTCTCCCATCATCATTGAACACTCTCTGTACAGTGGATTTTCCTATCTTGACATGTATGACTATAGGATCTTTGTGTGGTGTTGCGTTTGGTATTACATACTGGTATCTAAATGTTAATTTTGTCCATACGAAGTATTTGGGAGGCCATCGTTGTGCCTCTCAAAGATAGTACTTTTATTTCCTAATTGCGGCTAACTACTAGAAAGTATATAGTAGCAAGTCAGGGTCATCCACAAGGAAAAATGGGGGTTTATCGAGCATTAAACGTAGTTAAAAAGTACACGAAGAAGTCACTCTACGTGTGTGATAA
>JAUOBV010000001.1:7792055-7803381 GCA_032360425.1 Rubia occidens
AGTAATGACAATACACTGAAACAGATATCGCAGACTGGACCGGAACGGAATAGAAGGAATTCTGAGGGATGAAGTAGCTGATTAACAGGTGACATGAATCTTATCATTGGTACCGATCGTCTGATTATAAAATATGGAGAAGCAGAAAACTCTAATGTCTGTAAAAAATTCAGACAACGCCACAACCCATGGGATGAAGCAGCTTTTCCGGAGCATTTGGTGGTTTTCCAGTTTCTTGCTGTCATTTAATTGAGAGTATTCATATTCTCTTTTTCAGATTGAACTAGATTTACTCATTATGATTTGTGGCATTGCGCAAAGCAGCAAGATGCAGAAGGCAAATCAAGGCCTGTTTAACTACCCGCCGTGTTCCACCGAAATTGGGAAATGGGAAAGAACAGGAGGAGGAAAATGGGTCACAGTTAAACAGAAATGGCATACCCGCGGGTCTAACCCGCAGATCCAATCATTTTACCAATTCGCAGCCAACCCACAGATCCAATCATTTTACCCACAGATCCAATCATTTTACCCACAAACTCAACCCACCCGATATCTATTTTTTAATTACACATTTAACCCGTAGCCCATATTACCCATGCCCATCCGAGTTTTAATATAACAATCTGCTTGACCCGCGGGCAATATTATGAAGTGTGGGGAGGTAATAACCTTGAGGTGCCGGAAATGGGAAAGAAAGGCGCTTTGATGTAACTTCTTCCTTATCCAGCCTCAGCAAAGAAGGTGTCAAGATCAGAATTAACATTCCATACCTACACTTAACAATTAGCTTGCCAAAAAGAAACTTATGGAACATGATCTACCCTCTGGTGTTAGAGTAAATTGATATCCAATCTGTACAGTATGATGATCGTCATAACTAATCAATCACTAGGATAGTCAAAACTACCACTAGATGAATGTATGTTGGTTGGTACAAATGCTTCGAGTCAAAGCACGTCCTCCAACAAACTACATCCATCTCTTTGCCGAACTGGTTGAGGTGGAGAGGACATGAGGTGGCGTTCTGGGAAGCCTCTTATCATCTGCGATCGCAGTAGAATATAACTGTCATTAGACTCAGCTGTGGCCTAACGGAGATTCAGAGCAAAAGAATTTAAGCTTACTAGAGTCAGTAGGAGGTATAGGGAGAGGAACTGGATTTCCTCCCAGAGAAGCTCTCCTTGGTGGATGAGCACCCGTCAATGACTGTCTCCTTTGTGCTTTCAAGTTGGAGGAGATTGGTGACTTTTCCTCGAATATGTTGCTTGATCCATTGAAAGGTGACAAAACTACTGGCTCTTGTAACTTCTGCTGGTTCCTGTTGTACATAAAGTTGTGAACACAAGGAATCAGGAGGCTGCTTGCTGCTTTACTTGTAAGAATCAGGGAAATGTTTGTTACCTTTTCTCAGATCCATTAATGAGTTTTCCGATGGATCGAAGGGATTTCCTAATGTGAGATCCCTTTCCATGAGAGGCAGGGATGGTGAGTTCTGAAGGAACACCTTGTACAGTCTTGATTCCCATCTGCCTTATGGTTTTTGCAGCTGAAACTGGCTCAGGACTTTTTGGTTCCTGAAGACGCGAAATTCTTGTTCTGTTCTCTGATTTACCCACAGGACTCTTCATGGCTAGCTTTGTAGGACTTTTCATGGCTAGCTTTGTTGGACTTTTTGCAACGTTTGAGAAACTGTTGAAATCTGCTACTGATACGCCAACAGACTCCACATTAGTATCCGTGCCTAGTGATTGAACAGGCTCTACCACCTTAATCAGCTCAGGGGCTCTTTTGACCAATCGCGGGCCTTCCATGCTTAGTCTACGCGACTTTGTCTGCATTGGAGAGGTCTTAGGTCTCTTCCTATCATCCAAAATCACTTTCTCCCCATTGATGGGGTTGCAATTCTCAATGCTCAACCTTCGGCTCCTCGGAATGTTATTCTCAGTCAATGGTGTCCTTGCACCTTCTTTTGGTTTGTTCCTTTGAGGGGTAGGTGCATCTCTGCCTCCCAGTGCCAACTTCAGGCTCTCAATCTGTGGTATAGCTAGATGGTTAGTGATAGAAATAACACAGCTTAGAGTGTATATGCCTATGACTGAATTTATTTACCTGAGCTTTAAGCTCCAAAACTTCACTGCTCTCTTTATTGGCAGAAGCTGCACCAAGCTCTACAGTTGAGACCCTTTGAGCAAATTTGAGAGTACTGATTGTTTCTCCATAAGAATCGCCTTCAGGGCTCACATGAGCTATCATCAAAGTTTTTGCATGTCCTCCTACAGAATTGTCTCACAATAAGAAACTTGGTGGATTTTTCATGTCAATAATAAAGCAAGAAATGAAGCCATTTCACCTAAGGCATTCTGCAAGAGTAGTGTAAGTTTGCTGTTTCTGTAAGGGATGTGAGAGTTCTTCTGAGCCAAAGCCATAATGACATCCCCCAAACTTGAAAGAGATTTGTTAATGTAAGTTGCCTCTTTAAGCCCTTCTCCAGTTACTTCTGATTTGTCTATCCTCTCGCTTCCTGCAAGATCTACCAAATGGAGGCAGCTGTGGAGCCTGTTCCCGGATACATCTTCAGCACTGACATGAACAGTTAACACACTGCAGAATGGTTGAATTTAGCTCCATCAGTACGACACGAAGCAATAAGATTATCGCAAAGAAAACAAACACTAGAGTAGGTCTATTTCACCTGTGAGAACGGCTACTCCGGTTGTTGATGGCTGTAGAACCAACAGCGCGGTTCATCTCACCGAATTTCATCAAATTAATCACATCTGTAGTGGATGTAACATGATGCATTGAAGCATCTGGAAGAGCTATGTTGTGGTCACTTAAACAACTTCGAATCTCTAATGTATTCAAGGTTAAGTTGACAATATAATGGAATCAGCATAAACCTTAATCAATGAGAGATAATGCTTATTTGAAAAGACACGAAATTTAGATTGACACAAGGATATTTTGTGTTGGATGAATCTTCTGCAAGAAGATCGTGTACTTGCTCGTTATATACTTCAACCATTTGGACGTGCATAGAATAGTTCATGATTTCCTTTCTTTCGACTGACAGTTGGAAAAGATCATCGATAGCTAAATAATTAATCCCAAGCCCGTCAGTTTTACAACCAGATGGTCCACACTGTTAGCAAAAGGAAAAAGAAAAGGGCATTAGCTTGTCAAAGCTCATTATAGTCCTTATGGCTCATGAATTTTAATCTGAGAGACATAAATTTGAGACTATAGAGAGTTAATTCTTCTTAGAATCTGTCTCAGGCCTTACCATAGTATGTGTCTTTCCCGAGCCAGTTTGTCCATAAGCAAATATGCATACATTATAGCCATCCATGACAGATCTAATGAGTGGCTGAGTATCTGCAAATACATCCTCTGAAAAAAGGGAGCAAATGAGGTTATTTGAAAATGTATTAGATCATCCGACTTCAAGTGTCAATGTGGAGTTGTTGAAGTAATAATAATACCTTGAGTAGCATTTGGACCAAATACACGATTGAACTCAAAAACTCTTCTTCCATCTTTCTGTGGTTTCAGGGGATCCACAACAACCAAAGATCCATCTTCTCCAATAAAATCTATGGCACTTTTTGCTTCAACTCTAAAAAGCGGCCTAATTCTGCAGTAAACTCGAATATTTCCTGTAAAACATCACAAACAAACACATTCATAAATATCTGCACTTTCAACTTATTTCAAAGAGCTCTCATCAAAGAATAAATATATGGTGAGATGGGATCTGAGGCTGTATATCAACAAATAGGCCAAGTTGCACCATTCTTTTTCATCAGCTGAAGTTGTTTCATAATTTTGTTTTCAGTATGTGCCGAATGTATTTATTTTTCTTTATCAAAACCTTATGATCCTCAACATTGTTTGTAAGTTCAGGTTTGCTTACATAACATAGCAAGCAACAGGAAACAGATTAAAGAAGATTATTTGCAAGCATACCTTTTAAATCCTGAACCATGTTATAGAGATTTCTGTTCTCTTGTACCACCTTGTGGTACCTTTGAGTAGCGTAACACATCTGCTGCACCTGTCCTCCTGAAATAATAATGCATATGCACACATTATAATGCCTTTGACATAAAGAGAAGAAAGGCTACAGTCATCCTTTTCTTTTTGGGACTGGCATTACCCTTACATATCTAATTACAACTATCTGCAGAAATAGTACTTTCATATGACTTACCAATTAGCTTCAAATCATTTTGTAACTGAGTTTGCAGCCTTTTGAAATCTTCCTTCATTGTTGAAAGTAAAGTCTTGAGACTCTGCAATTACAAAATGTAAGCATTCATAGTACTAGAGAAAAACAACGGTAACCAATATTTATAGAAATGAGGCTCTTATATAGAATGCACTGTGACTCACCAAGATTTCCTTCTCTTGTATCTTAACTAAGTTCCAGTGGTTACAAAAACCATTTCTCAAGCATGCTCTACACCACTGCATGTAGCAAAACTGTCTATCAAAGGGAATATCAAACCGAAACAAATTTATTCATAAGAAAGGAGAAATGCTGAAAATACCTTTCCGCCTTCACCACTGGATAAATTCCGAAGTGGTAGTACAGGTTGTGCATCTTTGATCGAGCTCCGAAGTGGTAGTACAGGTTGTGCATCTTTGATCGAGCTACTTTCATCATTAGAATTCAAAATTTCTGGTTTCAACTGCAGAATATATGGAGGAATTGATACATTAGCCTTTTCACTGATTTTACACAAATTTGCCAAGAATATCAACAAAAGAAAAAGACTAAACTTAATGTAAAAGAAGAAATTTATCATAGAATTGTCAGGCTATTTTATTAAGACTGAAAAAGACACTTGATTATGCTTCAAAAAGAAGAAACTAGAACTGAGCATTCATCTTATCAATTCAAATACATCATATATAATTACCTAAAAGTTCAGATGAACACATTCATATCAGTCTTTCTTGGATGATATATAGTTACCATATGGGATAAGAACTCGACCAAATTTATGGTAAATTTCAAATCTTTACACTACTGGAGCAAGGCAAAAATTTAAGTTCGAATTTAAGCTGACGTTACACATTTGGATTTCAAGATTATAGTTCGGAAAATATATGCTAGATATCAAAGAAAAGTTGTATAAGAGGGGCCTTGCTAGAAACAAGAGCATCTGTTATGTTATGTCCAGTTAATGCAGGCTTTCACAATAGGGAGCCAAAATAAACACGAGCTGTATAGCTAGCTAATGCAGAGGTTAACATGCTAAGGTATATGTTTCAACAGCTATACTAGTAGTAAACAAACTGAAGACTCAATCTCACCTGAGGTAGCATTTTTTGGAGTTGTTCCTCCAAACAGGTAGAAAATGTCTCTTTGAACAACTTGACTGGATCCTGTTTCAAAAGAACTTGAGGATGAGAACTGATTTTTTTACTTGTAAAACTGTTAAAAAGAAACCAAAACTTACATTTTCTCCATTTTGGAATGTAGGAAGAAGGTCATAGTTCATGTTTTCCTTTGAGTTAACCATATAATCGGCCAGAGCCTTGACCATGAACTCTGAAATGGAAAAAAAAGAAGAGAATCAGCTTACCATATATATAGATCGGAACCTTGATCATAAACTTTGAAGTGCAAGTAATGAATCAGTTTAGGATTTGAAGTGAGAATCTGAAGTAGCAAAGATGCCAGTAAAACAACTAAAACTTCTACTTCTTACTGAAGAAACAGGTAACGGAAAGTATAGTTACGAGCATAAGTGTGTGGAATCATGTCATAGGGCATAGATATAAAACTAATATGAGGAAGGCAGTCTAAATTAATGTAGTTTAGCATGCAAGATCTTCCATATTAGCAAAGAGTCCTTGAACTTGAATTATCATTTGCATTACAAAAACTAAAAGGTTATATAAATATATTCCACTGTTATGGCCAGTAAAAATCCTCATGACAAAGGCACCAGTCATCTTCATAACTCAGGAAGGAAGCTTTATACAATATGCAGCTACATGGTAAATTCTGATCCATTCATACATGAGCAATGTAATGAAACACAAAGGAACTCAAAGCTATAAAACTGAGGTGTATACTGCTTCTTCCCAAGGGATCTAAGTGATATAAAGTAGAGCCAAATCACCAACTGACCTTGCAGTTTCTGGTTTTCGGGTACTGTAGGTGGTTTGTTGTTACAGCTTAGAGACATGTCCAATTGGCGGCAGCTATCAGTGTTTGCTGCCCCTTGAGGTCTTGAGTTGGGCCTACATGATGAATGGACAAGAAAAGGGGATCTTGGAGGCTTAAAATACCCATTGCTTCCGGGCATTTGGCTCCACTCCTGGTATGCTTTAAGTGCCAAAAGACAGTCAACAACCTTCGCAGACGATCCCTCTTCCACATTCTCCTAGCGATCCAAAACACGAACAACTTTAAAGTGCATTTCACATAAGCTTTTCTAATAGTTATAAAAAACTGCAGCTTAACCATTACCCTCTCAAAAATAGAAGCCTCAAATGATGGAACCTTTAACTCTTCCACAGCTACCAAAAAATTCCTAACATTCTCAAAATACTGATAAGCAGGCAATGGCTGTGAATCCCAAAGCTGTGAGGGAAAAGAGGATTGCTTCTCCACAACCTAGTTCAGAATCCAACTCAAAAATTAGCAAATAAGTAATAATGAACCAGAGGAAAGTGATTGATATAAAAAATGGAAAATGATTTACCTTTGGAACAGCACCTGGCTGGATCTTGTTGATCAAATTGCATAGAATCAAACCGTTTCTCAAGCATGAAATGAATTCCTTTTCGGAAGGCTCGCTCGATATCCCGAGCGGTCCCATGATACACTCCAGCCAATGTGTAGCTTGAAATCTCCTCAGGGCTAGCAAACAAGTACAAATTCTCTCAGCAATCCAGAACTCAAATTACTTAATTTTCAAGGTGAATCCCAAAAATACCAATTTCATGATGAGTCCCTAGAATTCATTTTCATTAGATGCAAAAGATAAACTCCCCTAACACTAAGGGTTCAAAAAAATCATGAACCCTGATTTCAAAAAAACAAAAAAACCAAAGAAACTAACCTGCTTCTTCAGCTTTTCTTGAAGCCAGATTTATTTCGTGCCTCCCACCGCTTCCATTTCTTGGATGCTCCATTAATAAACGAGATTATTCTCAAATCCGTCCTCCCTATATCATCATTCAATCAAAAAAATCACAATCAACAAACAGTTTAAAATGTACTTTTCTATACCAAGAACGAATTACTCGGCCCCAAAATCTTTTCCAAAAATAAAACCCGCAAGATTACATACCAGGGAAATACGAAGAGCCCAAATGAGAAAGAGAATTAGTAGATTTGATTATGCAAATCTTCCTATGATTAAGTAATATACCCTTTTCTCTCCCCTTCGTCCAATGAGGTTTTGGTTCGGAACCGAATCTCCCTACAGTTTGAATTCAAATATATGGGCTCTCAAATCCTCGCCGTTGATGTCTGATGGAGAAGCGATCTAAGCCGTTAATATTTCAGAACGTTGGAACTAGGAAGAATTGTTGGGTTTAAGTTCTGGGCTGGGCCTTCCTTTCTGAGATCTAAACCAATTAGGAAAAACAATTTAAATATCGAAGCATTAATTTCCTTTGGCAAACTTGTAATTGATTAATTAAATTTAGTAAGATTTAACATTAGATAGCATTGTAAGATTTTTTCCCCACATTTGTCAACTATACTTAGGAAAGAAACAAATCAATAACTAAGGAAATTGACTCCGTCTCCTGTGAGACCGTCTTATGGTAAGACCATGGCTAATTGTAAACATTAGAGATATAAATAAGAAGTTTTAAAATTTGGGGGTTAAAATATAAATATTTAATGTTTGGGGTCAGTTAATAAAGGGGTGTTGAATTTCAGGGATAAAACTGCGAAAAGATGAAAAAAAATCAGAAAGGTTGTCAGTGCTGTTTCTGTTAATCGGCGTTTTACCCAGAGCTCAGCGCCTAGATTTTCTACACAATTCCGACGTGATTGGTTGGTGTCCGGTTAGCTTTGTTCAACTGGAGTTTGATTCAAACGCGATTGGATGGAGTCCGATTAGCTTTGTTCAACTGGAGTTTGATTCAAACGCGATTGGATGGAGTTCGATTCCGACGCTGTTCTCTGTTAATTGGAGTTGTTCCATGGAGCTCTACACTCAAATTTTCTACGTGATTCAGCCGGTGCTATTCTTTATTAATCGGCGAAGTTTACCACTATCTGTGATTAGAACTTTTCTTTTGGGTGTACCTTTTGCCTGCATGTAGCTAGGGATATTCATGGACCGGTTTGGACTGGTAAAATGGATTGAATGGCACTGAAATATAAAGACTGGAACCGGATATGTAGAATTCCGGTCCAGTCTCCGGTGCAATATTTTTTAGAATTTTGGATTCCGGTATGGTTCGGACCGATAACTTACTCATATGTACTCTCTCCGTCCCACCATAAGTTGCTTAATTGCTTTTTGAAAGTCAAACTTTGTAAACTTTGACTGTATATATAAATTAATCTATTAATTATAAAAATATCATGTGAGATATTGTTAGATCTATTTTAACATTTATATTCTAAATATAAATTATAGGTAACGACAAATATTTACGGTCAAACATGTTCTTTGAAAACTGTGAAAAAGTAAATGAGCAATTTATAGTGGGATGGGGAAGTATATTTTATTGTATTTATAGTTTAAGTTTCTATGCCAGTTTAGATTTATTTTGAATGGGCTAATATACTTCCATATCTTAGGGTAAATTTTTTCTAATAAATCATATTATAATATCTTGCAAAAATTAATTAAATGTTTCCGAACATCATTTTTTTGTAAAATAATAAAATTTACTAAAATCAGGTCCAACCGGTCCAAAAGAGGAATAATACCGGTCCGATCCCAATCCTAATCCTAAATAATCATTAATTGGTCTGATTTTTTGTTCAAATTTTTTTATGATTTTGATTTTGGTTCTAACCGGATCCGGTCCAGTCTTCGACAAACGAATACCCCATATATAGCTTCAATTGAAAATAATTTTGGACTTAGGTTTAATGAGACATTGAAAATACCTAAAACATCAAACTAAAATATTAAATCAAATAAAAATACTAAAATTAAATATCAAATAAAAATATTTAAACATCAAATAAAATTAATAAATAATTAAATTAAAATAGATAAAATCAAATTAAAACTCTAAAGCATAAAATTAAATAAATACACTAAAATAGACACCAATATAAAATATTTAAATTTTAGATAAAAAATACAAAAAGTACACTAAATCATAATTAAACATCAAAAAAATTCTAAATATACACTTGAAATAAACATAGTTAAATATCCAATAAAATCACTAACATATATTAAATAAAAAAATTCAAATAATAAATAAAAATACTTAAAGGTCACATCAAATTAAATTAATTAAAAATAAAATAATAACACTAAAACTACTTTAAAATAAAAAACATCTAATGTAACTTTAAAAAATGTATAAGATTAAATATAGCTGAAATATCAAATAAAAAAACTAAAATATAATACATATCAAATTAAATAGATAAACATCAAACCAATACACTAAACATACTTAAATACACATAAATTTTAAAACATCAAGTGTCATATCAAAATATGACATGGATATTAGAAAATATAAAACATCGGTGTCATAATTTTGAAAATGATTTCGCATCCTTGAAACAATAAAAATACACAAAATAAATTATAAATAATTCAAAAAAAAGAAACATCAATATCAATGTTTAAAAGGACTCGCTGAAAAATCAACACATCAATCAAAATAAAAATATAAATTAAAATTTAAGTAATAAAATATTATTAACTAGTGTCAACATCTATAAAGTGTCAAAAAATTAACATGCAAACACGAGATTTACAATAAAACATAGTAAAATTTTAACTTTAAAACACATGATTTTAGTGGAAAAATGCTTATGAAAAAACATCACAAGGTTTGGTTGAAACATCAAGTACTGAAAATGAAACGTCAAGCTAGCTGTCTCTTTATTTGCATCCTCCGTCACACGATCTGCCCCTATCCATTACTGCACTGATACTTCTAGATTACCAATAGCCCCTACACGACGAGAGGCACGTACGGAGGAGGCATCATTCGATAGAGGCGGAGGAGGTGTCGTTTGGAGGCGGCAAAAGAGGCACCGTTCGGAGGACTGCAGCCATGATGAGAGGCGGATGCGGTGCCGTTCGGAGGACCGCGACCAGGGCGGAGGAGGCATCGTACGGAGCAGACAGAGGAGGTGCCGTTCAGAGAACTACGACCAGGGCGGGGGATGTGCCGCTACGGATCCGCTGGACCATTAATTCCTAAACAAAAGTTGCCTCAAGCCGTTTACTACTTCAACTCAATCTTTATTTTAATTAGTTTCTAAAGAGGCTGGGATCATTTGGTGATTTTAAGTTTTTTTTATAAAAAAACTAGGCCAAGTAAAGTATTCGTGGCCCAGTCAACAACAATTTTCAGATTCAGTTTCAGTGGAAAAGGAACCAGAAAGTGCCGGCCGAACCGGGAAATTTAAGAATATGCGAAGAGCGCGCATCTGGTTAATATTCAACGCCTCCGTGACTCCGTCCAACGAACGAGACGTTCAGAACCTCCGTCCGGATCTGAAAATTAAAAAAAGGATCAAAACTGCAGAGCCTTCCACCTCCGTCCTCCGCCTTCTACTGACAATGCACGACAATGGTGAACCGACTGTGTCAAATCAGACCCCTACGTACGGAGATCCCTGCATACAGCTAGAGCTGTCAATTCGGTTATTCGGGTCAGGTTCGGGTTCGGGTCAAATGGGTTCGGGTTGAAACGGGTCAAAATCTGTTGGTCGGGTCGGGTTGGGTTCGGGTCGGGTCGAAACCGGTCGGGTTGAAACGGGTCGAAGTCTGTTAGTCGGGTCGGGTCGGGTCGGGTCGGTCGAAACGGGTCGGGTTGAAACGGGTCGAAGTCTGTTAGTCGGGTCGGGTTCGGGTCGGGTCGAAATAGGTTAAAGTCTGTTGGCCAGGTCGGGTCGGGTTGAAACGGGTCGAAGTCTGTTGGCCGGCCGGGTCGGGTTCGACACCCAATAAAGCAATATTTTTACAAAATTAAATTATGTTTTTTGATTTGTTTTTAAATTGGCGGCACCAAAATTCAATTGCATAATATACGATTGCGACTTTGCGATTTGGGCATGTATCGGTGAACGGAAGGGCCTCAAAAGTCAACATTGATTACTTGTACACATTTTTGGAAAATTACACTGTGGCCCAAAATT
>JAUOBV010000001.1:7856165-7866832 GCA_032360425.1 Rubia occidens
GCAAAATATGGTGACGATGGGTTTAGGTGGCGAGGCGGGGGGTTGCTGAATAGAGGGTGGTGGCTGTTGGGCTGGGTGGGGGGGGAAGACACTGCTCTCTGTCAACGTTCTCGCCAGCATTGTGGCGGGGGACTGGTTGGTGGTGGTGGCGGCGGGGTGAGGCAGTTGCCGGTGGTGGTGGCCTGATGGTGGAGGTGGTGGAGTAACAGTGGGGCAAGGCTATTTTTGTCTTTTAAATTTTTGTATTTAGCCCAAAGGGTGTTTTGGTCATTTCCCACCGGTCAATGGCCGGAAATGGCTAGTCATTGCCGGAATATAGTCTTTAGGGTTATATTTGCACTTATGTAATTAATTAGAGTTATATTTTCTCTAAAAAATATCTCAGGGTTACATTTACACTTTCTCAATTATATAGGGTTATATTTGCATATTTTCCTATATAATATAATTTAAATTAATATTCGTTCAAAGCACGGGTGTTACCTAGTTTATAATTATAAGAAAAGAGATATTTACTTTTTTTAAATTGTTATTTAGTTAGATATAGTAATAATTGTAGTTTTCATATAATTTTATTTACTTTCATTCACATTATCACATAATTGTGTTTTTGACGTGCGCAGCAAACAATTTGTGAAGTTTGGTTTGTTTTTCTTTGTTCATTATATTAATATTATTATGTTTAATTATTATATTATATATTTATTTATTTTAATTATTATGAGTAATTAATTTATATATCGGCATGGAATAATAAATATTAGTTTATGAATTGTGAAGCCTAATTGTGATATAGTTTTGATTTAATTTATTCTTAATATGTTTAAGTCTGGCCAACATGAATATTGTTAGGATATTGTTATCTAATTCCACCAATACGTAATCGTTGGAAGGGTTAGCAAGTAGCGATTTCTTGTGGAAACTATACAGTTAAATAGTTAAGACTGTAACAGCAAGATGGTGAACAATTAGGTGTGTTACTACTTTCGAATACTTGGGGTAATTGCTACATCAGGTTCTTTCACTCTTAATGCTATCGAGGTGTATATCTGGTTCAACGAATACATTCTGAGGGTATCATGGCAAGAGAAACAATTGGTTAATTATAATTGGTCAATTGTCGACAACGTAAGAAAGAATTGGGACGGTTAAGCGTACCTATCGACCTATAACTGATAGATGCATATGAATTGATTTATCTTTGAGCCTATGATCGATGTTTAACTAATGTGAGTTATTCCGAGCCGATTACATTCATCATATATTTTATAGATTTTTATATTCGTTAGTTTACATTATTATTTCATACTAGTTAGTTTGCATTATTAGGTGTTAGAAAATCTTGAAAATTAAGGCGTGGTGGCATCACCGAAAAGGTTTGTGAAATTAGTAGGAAGAGAAATTAGAATTATTGATTTTTTGCTCCTCGTGGGATCGACCCTGCTTATCGTTATACTAATAAGTATTCCTGAGTTTGCAGGTATTTGGCGAGTTAAACGACGCTCACCACTTGTAAAATTTAAAAGTGTAAATTTAACCCTGGACAAGCTTGGCTATTTTTCAATAGTCAATTTGGTTGGAAATCAGCAAAAAGATGATTATACCTCCTGATTAAAAAAATGAATGTAAAAAATTAAATAAGATGAGATTACCAAATAATTTCCTTATTTTCACATTTTTTTTCTTCATTCTTTTTTCTCTTTCCCCGTACACCTGTTTGAGTCTATGCTCTCGGTGCTCAAGGCGTGGTGGGTCACGGTGGGTTTTCACCGTCGTGAGCTGATGTGTCAGCTTCTGGCGACCTGCTCGCTAACGGTGCTACATTTCTGATCGAGGTTGCGAACGAGATTGTGTTTGTTAATCGATCTCCGATCTCAAGACAGCTACTGACACTGTCGCAGATTTAACCCAGGTGGGGGTTCAGGTTGAATTGGTTGGAATCAGCTTTGGAATTGCTTCGTCGGATGTTCCAATGCCGATAACTTGGAGGTGGTGGGATAGTAGGCAAAAAAATTGTGGAGGATTGGATTTTGAGATCCAGAGATTGTGAGTTTTAGGTGATTTAAGGGATTTAGATCAGAGCTGGAGTCATTTCACAAAGGCATTAGGCAATCAGGGAATGACGACGAATGTGGGTAAACCTCTTCGAGGTGGAAATGGAGTTGACTAAGCAGTCGAAGCAGCAGGAGGCACTGATGTTAGGTCCATTTTTTTTAATTAAAAATGGGTGTTTTCATCATTTTTGGGATTGTCAACATCGAATTTTTGTAGGTAAATGCCGAAATGGAAACTTTGGGTATAACTATACAATTCATCAATAAGGATTAGAATTGCACTATCATCAATAAATTATGGTTAGTTTTGCACTTACATATTTTCAAAGTTATATATGCTCTTGCAAACGAAATATAGGGTTAAATGCACTTTTCCCTATTCTTTATTATGAATTAAATTGGAAATATTTTAGAAATAGATGTTGCGGAATTGTATTTTGATGACAAAACATGTGTGTGGTTCATGGAAGCAGGGTATCTAGAGAGAGATTTCTTTGATTGATTTAGTTAAGACTTGGTTGATCAGTTTGGATAAAAATAAAAAAGATAAGTGCAATTGGAGAGTTTAATAAACTGCAACAATTGAATTTTGTGAAAGATACTTAGGGGAAATTCAAGATGTTGAGTTCATTGATTTTAATAAACAATCTCTTTATTGATGGTGCATATTTATTGGAAGGTTTTATGAGTGAAATTAAGAAACATATCAAGCTGTTCCTTAGAAGTTTAAAATATCAAATGTTTAGTGAATTTTTGTAATTAACCATTTTAAAGGAGAAAATTTAGGATAGAAAATGTGCTTATATAACCCTCGATTTTTCATAGGTGCAAATATAACTCCCCCCCCCCTCTCTAGTGCCGATATAACTCAGGTCTCATTTGAAATATTGGTCAAAATATCCATGAAATAATTTCATAATAAAAGACCAAAATACCTCGCTAATTAAGAAATGAAAAATTAATCTAATGTAAAATGTTCCTTTACCTTCCAAAATCACAAAATTCATTCCCAAAAATCCGACTTTAACTCAACTTCTCCATCTTCTCAATTTGACTGATATAACTTCTTCCAATACGGCCCAACTTCTCAATTTTTTCTCAATTCCTCTCTCAATATTAACATCAAAGGTTCTTCTTCCCCTCTCTAAAATACCTCTCTAATCAAAGGTTCCGCTCTCCCAATTGAAGCATGTTTAAATATAAAAAATTGGACTTCTTTTCGTTGAAAAAGGGTTTAAAGTAATTCGAAGTTATTTCTTTATTTTTATTTTAATAACAAATAGTGACTATTGAAAAATTAGTCTAATTATAGGTTGTATTTTAATGGCTATATCATGACGGTAACTTCAACGCTCAAAATTTTAAAGGGTTAACTGATTTTCTAACCCTGCCTTTAAGTTGAAAGTGCCGATATAACTTTGTAAAATCAGAGTGTCAAACTAATTCTAACTTTATGATGAATTGTGCCGATCTAACCTTCAGACTACATTCCGACATTTACTTACCAATTGAGTCGTTGACCGGGCTTAACATGACACATATACCCTCGGTCATTTCAGCTTTTATTTTATTTTTTTCCATTTTACCCCTCCTATTGTCGCCAGCCACCACCACTTTTCGCTAGCCACCACCATCATCTCCAACCCGCTCGCCGCCACCACCCACCACCCTCTCTGCCACCACCAAACACCACCCTCTCAGCCACCCTTTGCTGGTATGAACGACGCGGCCTAGCCTTTTCTTCTCGCCACCACCAACACCCATGACAGCTCAACCCCTTCTTCTCGCCACCGCTACCAACCCTACCATCCCTACCATCTCTCCTCCTCACCACCCACATCGAAAGAAAACATAACACAGAAAACCAGCAACTTCTTCTATGATCAGTTCATCATCCATGTACAATTTTTAACAACGTGGATTTAAGTAGAGTCAAACTAAAATCAAAACTTGCAAATAATACTCAAAACCCATCTCACGTATATAGCTCCAGCTTGGCAGCTTCTACACACAATCACAATCCACCATTAAAACTCCAAAACAAAAGAGAAGCGAGAAATATATTAACAAATTCTGAAACATTAGTAAGTAGGAAGAAGATAAAATTGGGTGTTGGAGAGTTAACGGGCGGATAAGGTGGTAGTGTATTGGGCGTTGGAGACGTTGAGCACGACGGGATTCGTGTGGGGGTGGACGGCGAAGGGGATTATGGTACGACGTGAATTCGGATGTCGGCAGTGGTAATCATAGTTGTGAAGATCCCAGAGAGGGAGTGAGAAAGAAGAGGCATATAGTGACAGAGACGATGGGTGGCGGTGGAGAAAATGGTATTGACAGTGGAAGAAGAAAAGGGTCCTGGAGGATTTCTTCTTTTTTTTAGCAGGGAAATTATAATTTCATTAAAATCTGGCCAAATCAGGCGTTGATAATTGGAGTCAACGGCTCTCAGGGTTATATTGTCACATAAATTATAAAGTTATGGTTGTTTTGGCAATTTCTCATTTTTAAGGGTTATATTGGCACTTTCAGCCTAAAGTCTGGGTTATTTTGGCCCTTAACTCAAATTTAAATTCTAAATCGTAATCCCAACATTCATAGTTTTCTTTAAATCAAATTGCTTATGTGTTCATGGAAATGAAAAAATCATGAATTAGAAAATGCGAGAAATTCTTCATTGTGAATTAAATTGGTAATACTTAAAAAGTATATGTGTAAGAATTGTATTGTGATGAAAAAACATATACGTGGTTCTTGGAAGCAGGGTATATAGAGAGAGGATTTCTTTGATTGATTTGATGAAAACTTGGTTGATCAATGAGAATAAAAACACAAGATAAGTATAATTAGAGAGTTTAATAGATTGCAACGACTAAATTTTGTGAAATATAACTAAGGAAAATTTGAGATGTTGAGGTCATAGATTTTAATGAACAATATTTTTCTTGATGATGTGTATTTATTGGAATGTTTTATGAGTGGAAATTTAAGAATGATATCAAGTATTTGTTTAGAAGTTTAAAAATATCAAATGTTAAGTGAATCTTTCGAATTAGTCGATTTATAGGAGCAAATTTTGGATTAAAAATGTGCTTATAAAACCCTCTATTTTTTTCATAAGTGCATATATAACCCCCATTTTTTCCTTTCGTGGTGATATTGTTGGGTGTGTTCTACCCAAGTATCACATTGGAAGTTGAGAGAGTGATTATTCACAATATAATTGAAAGTCCCACTACATTAGTATGAGACCTTTTGGAGTGGACTCAATAAAACCGTGCGGGTTTGACCCAAAGCGGATATTATAACATGTGTGTGGTTAATGGAAGCAGGGTATCTAGAGAGAGATTTCTTTGATTGATTTAGTAAAGACTTGTTTGATCAATGTGGATAAAAATAAAAGACGAGTGCAATTGGAGAGTTTAATAAACTGCAACAACTGGATTTTGTGAAAGATAATTAGGGAAAATTTGAGATGGTGAGTTCGTTGATTTTAATGAACAATCTCTTTCTTGATGATGTGTATATATTGGGAGGTTTTGTGAGTGGAATTAAGAAAGATATCAACATATAACTCTGGCCTCCTTTGAAATATTGGTCAAAATATCGAGGCATCAATTTCATAAAAAAGACCAAAATACCCATCTAATTAGAAAATAAAAAATTAATTAAACGTAAAATGTCTCTTTACCCTCCCAAATCCTTAATTCATTCCCAAATATCTGACTGTAACTCAACTTCTTCATCTTCTCAATTCAACTGACATAAACCTTTCCAATTCGGCTCATCTTCTCAATTTTATTTTCTCAATTCCGTTTTCCCAATTGAAATCGAAGGTTGGGTGATGGTGCTTCGAAGGCTAGGCGAAGGCAGTTCAAAGGTGGCAGTTGAAGTTGGGTAATGGTAGTTTAAAGGTGGAGATTGAAGGTTAGGCAATAGCGGTTCGAAGTATGGGCAATGGTGGTTCGAAGGTGGCGGTTTGAAGGTTAGGCAATGGTGGTTCTAGGATTGGGCGATGGCGGATCAAAGGTGGCATTTTGATGATGGATCTTTTCAAATTTTTTGTAAAGAATATAAAGATCAGCGGGTACGTTTTGAATCGAAGTTATGAAGATGCATGATGATACTGACTCGAAGCCCAACATTTATTGGTTTGAGGTCCAATATGTTATTAGTAATAGGACTCTCACTTGATGGGCCTAACTGGCCCAATACCCACGAATTACTCTAACCTTAGTTAAACCCTACTACTTGATTAACAAGCAAACATAATTCTAACTCTTGGTTGTCACATCACATGTGGCCAACTTATACATATATGTAGGATTTATTTTACGCTATCTACTCACCATTCATCATATACACTTAAAGACTTTGGCTAACTTTTCCATCGGAGACTTTTCCCCTTGAAATACTCTGAGCGTTCTTTCTTGCAAATCACGGCTAAGGAATCGATGGCGGCGAGTTCCAAACGCATCAATTGGCACGCCCGATAGCTTTGACCATGAGATACTTTAAACGTACGATATTTAAATTCTAAAGGTGAGATGGAAAAATTGAAAATACGAGATCAATTAGAATGAAAAATAAGGGGAAAAGAAGGGGAAAATATTTATAACCCTAACTTTTGACTAAAAGTACCAATATAACCCTAACCCATTACCAATTGTGCCAATATAACTCTAACTTTTGGTTAAATTGGGCCAATAAAGCCAAACTTCCTAATTTTAGCGTTGGCCTAAAGAATTCAGGCATTGACCAAAAAATGAAATGACCAAAATACCCCTTAGACCAAAGCTAAAAAATTTAATACACATTGTGCCCCTAGTTTCATGCCACATCATACACATTGCAATCAGAAAGTAGAAATGAAAAACCTAGGATGATGAGGAGGAGGAGCATTCAGGATTTTGGAAACTAGCCCAACCTATGAATAATGAACAAATCGTCCTCAGATACTTTTACAGGGTTTACAACAAAGCTATGAGATGTTTTTTTAATCTCGCTCAAAGATGTTTTAGGGAGGCAAGACACAAATGACTCCACATCTGTCTAAAAGAGAGATGGAGAGGGTATAGTAGGTGGCCTCGGGAAACACCCAGCCAATTCCAAACAAGAGTAACCCTACTTCAAAATCACACCCATTAAATCTTTAAACCAGTGCAGAAAACAGTGTAAGAATTTAATTTCACAAAATAATCAATGAGATATCTTCTTCAAGGAAAATAGATGTCGTTGTCGGCATCAAGTTTCGTTGGGTTCAACGTCAACACCATTTAAGCACCATGGGTCAATGATCTTTGTTGTGTTCAACGTTCATCGTACCCATCGTTATCCCCAAACTTCTCGGTCGTTGCAGCCCTCGCCCTCCACCGCTCTTCCCCACCTCCACCCACCGTCGCCCTTGCTCTCCACCCTCCCCTCCCTGTCGCGGACCTCCTCGTCTCCAAGAACATCGCTCTTCCCCCGCCTCCGTGCACCATCGTCGCGGCCCTTCTCCTCTCCACCAGGTCTGGTCTTCGCACCACATTGGGTAGTCAAATGAGTAAAAGGAAAGGCTTTAAGGGCTGATATTTCATTTCTCTTTTTTGAATTATTTCTTTTTCCAACAAGGTCAAAATAGTTTTTTTCACAAAATCCGGCCATCAGAAGGTTGACCAAAAAGTTAGTGGAGTCAAAGGTTAGATTGACACCTTTTGAAATTGCAGGGTTATATTGGCACTTTCACCCAAAAGATATGGTTATTTTAGCAAATAAGAAAGAACTATATTTCCAAGCATGAACAAAGGATGATATTAATAAAATAAAAATATTTTCCAAACTATTAATATGTTTGCTCTAAATCTATATAAAATATATTAAAAGTTACCAAATAATCTCTAACCACATTAGCTTTATGCGCGCACACTGGTGCATGATAGAGACGTTAATGGCGATTAAAACTGGATTAGAAGGTGGTTTTGCATTGCGGCTCCTGAAGCCACTTCTAACATTGGAACAACCCTCGGAAATTAACTTTAAAAAATTTGAACTTTTTGGTTCTGTCAAAATCGAAAAACCCAAATCGAATACATTGTCCCATTCTTCATATGAGCACAAATCAATATTCATCTATAAATTCTTGCACCAAAAACAAATATAACCCTGCAAAAAAATCGTTGCCCCCAGTGAAAAAAAATCGTTGGTTACGGAAAAAAGAGTACAATCAATATAGCTCCCTCTCAATTCTTTACAATCCATAAATTCTTGCACCAAAAACACCCAAAAGTGCAAATCATATCTCAATAAAATCATAATAATCCCACAAAATATGAATACAATAGAACAAACATCACAATATAACCCTGCAATCTGAGAAAGTGCCAGTCTAACCCTAATTTACTATCAATTGTGTCAATCTAACCTTAACTTTTGGATAAATTATGCCGATATAACCAAACTTCTTAATTGCAACATTGACCAAAAGGTGAAATGACCAAAATACCCATTAAACCAAAGATGATAGTTTAATACCCATTATACCCCTATTTTCTTTTTTCGTCACAACCCACCCACCCCACCATCTCCTACAGCAGGCCACTATCACCCAAGCTCTACCTCCATCTCCACCCGCCACCACCCTCTCTTGCCACCAACCATTACTAACCAAGCTCCACCATCACAGCCGTCAGCCATTACCGCCGCCAGCCATCACCGCCGCCAGCCATCACCGCCGCCAGCCATCACCGCCGCTGGCAATCTCCACTGCCGCCACCACCAATCTTCCCCCATCATATCAGAGCCCAAAAATTTAACCAAAATCAGAATCCAAAAGACAAAATAGATCCCATAAATTTAACCAAACCATAATCCTTCCAAATTCTAACCCTACTTCATACCTTGAAGCACCAATTATAGTGCCCTCCCCATCCGCCTCCGGGTTGACCAGAATCACAAAGCGTTGTGGTGGCCACCATCACCGCCAGGGTGATGAAACCCTAACCCCCCACCGAATCTCTGCTGTGCACCGCGACTCAACCCCCAAACCTCACAAACTGCCCACAACAATCCTCCATATATTCCCTTTTCTATTTTTTCTTATTCTCTTTTAATATCTAGCCTTTCAAAAATACACTTACCTCAAAACTAGAACTCGTAATATGTATAAATTGTTAAACACAACAATCAGTTTCATAAATCCTATGTTAATTCTTAACAACTTTGCCCATTGCGTCGCCGTCACGAAACCTTAACAGCTCCGCCGTGCCTCAACCCCCACTGCGACTCCGTCGTGCTTCAACCCCCACCGTCGTGCACTGTGACTCAACCCCACCGTGTTGTTGCAGCTGTGAATCATCGTCTGAAATACGGAAGAATTGTCGTCTGAGATACGGGGAAGAAATAGAGGTTTGAGATACGGAGGAATCGTTGTCTGAGATATGGAGGAAGACGAGAGGTTTGAGATACGGAGGAATCGTGATGTTCTTCATCAATTACAACTATCAGGAATACTCCTTCAAGCGATTTTTGAAAAATATTACTGGCCTTTCACCATAACTAACAGAGGCTCGGAAGATGAAGAAAGCTGAAAAGGGAATTTGGTAAAAAGAGGAAGAGTTCGGCGAAAGAAAGAATTGAGTGGAGAAGGAAGACGAGAGGTTTGATCGGGGAAGGGCTATATTGTCTTTTCATCATTTCATTTTTTAAACTGTTTTGGTAAGGCAAAATGGTCTTTTAAACAAAATTTGATCATTATACAATTGACTAAAAAGTTAACGAAGTCAAGAGTTATTTTGACATTTTTTGAAATTACAAGATTATATTGACACTTTCATCCAGAGACATTTTAAAACATAACTTTAAATTTTAAAAACTGAAGCAAAATTACAGCAACTGTGAAAACGATCATTCCCCAGATATCATTGCAATCCTCAGAGAACATAAATGTTTTTTTTACTACAAGCCTACAAAATGAGCCAAAGCAAGCATCCAGAATTATTAGCTCTCCATAGCATCATGACAGAGTCCAACATATTCTTAAATAAACCACACCACCAAGTTTCTTTGTCTGATCAAAAAGCCATACTAAATAAACAAGTACTAGAACAAATAATGCACTGAATGAAAAAAGAGACAGAAAAAATCTCATGCGAATTCTGTGTTGAACTTGAGGGAAAGGCCCATGCTGAGAAGCTCCTGGCTGAGAAGCTTTGCGCCGTAAGGGACGGAAACCTTCACAATCTCCTCCACTGAATCGCAAATCCGGCAATGTGCACCTCGTACAGGGCGGCCACAAACCTGCCTCTCGTACACATTCGCCATGGTCTTGCACTTGCGGCAAATGTGCATTTCAGAACAGTCACTGAGTGTCAGGAAGCGCTCGTGCAGATTGGCAGAAGCGCCGTGGGCAATGAGACAGTCCCTCTCCATCTCACCAAACTTGATCCCGCCAAAGCGCTTCCTATCTGCCACTGGCTGGCGAGTGAGAGGGTGGACGGGTCCAGTGTTGCGGAACTTCACTTTGTCCTCAGCCATGTGAGTAAGGCGCTGGTAGAACGTCGGTCCAATGAAGATAAGCTTCTCGCACATTTGACCATTACATCCATTGTGCATTCTTTCTTCTCCCCACCTTGAAAA
>JAUOBV010000001.1:7886038-7897305 GCA_032360425.1 Rubia occidens
AGGAGGGTGCAAACGGACTCTTAAAACAAGTAATCATGTGAGTATTTTGTACAACTAATAAACTTTTTAAAAATTGCAGCCGAAAATTTATCTATATATTAAGAACTGATATACAATTAATTTTTTAGAATTAATTTTTAAGATAGGACTACCAAACATTAAGGGTGAGATCGGCACGTGCCCCACCCTAGATACGCCCGTGACCTTAACATACAACTATTGCTAGCATATAAAATTTCTATGAGGTAAACATCTCAAATGTAGTGCCAGATAGATACATTTAAAGAGACGTTGAACTTTTGCGCGTTGTTCGACATGGTTACTCAGGCATAAAACCAACCGGATACAAAGAGAGATTATCTAGATCGGATAGTCTGCAATCAAGGTATGCACGACATGTATCCCTGGACTTCTGTAACTTTGATTCCTATGCGTTTTCGGATCATATGTGTGTACATATTCAATTTCAAACTAGTGATCCTTGCGTGCGAAAACAAGCAAAAGAGAGGAGATTTCGATTTGAAGTACAACGGATAAAATTGAAGGATTGTGAAAAAATTATATAGGGGAATTGGGGAGGGGCAGGAGGAGAGGGGAGGGCGATGCCCCTATATGTAAAGATGGAAAAATGTTCGATAGGGCTAATGAGGTGGGGTAAAAAGGTTTCCCCAATCATCCTGAAACGATTGGAGGCGGGACGTATCGACGATGACACTTATATCTCTTATTATTAAAAGTGTAACCAATAAAGATACAATGTTTCGATTTAGTCTGTAATATATTATTCTTAGGATCCATTAGCATTGAAAATATGCACAAACAAAATCTTTCAGAAAACCATAAGATGGATGACGATGACATTTTTTTTTTCAAGGAGTGAGCTCGGTAGGTGGTTGATGGTAAAACCCACTTGAAAGGCGACATCAACCTAAAACTGAGCAGGCAAGTCAGACTAAATTAGCATGCATGGTATGAGCAATTTCAATAATATTCCTATGTTTATGCTACTTTTCTAATTCAAACCATCGCAAACGGGAGTTTGGAGGGTGTCCTTCCCTTTTCATTAAACTCGTATGTTTCCAAAAGTTGGCTAAATTGCCCAAAGACTTACATCGGTTACCCCAAAGGGGTATCATAAAGGCACTAAAAATCAAATTACATGTTTGTAGACTTTATGCATAAATAAATTTAAAGGGGTACATGGTTAGATAAATGGTCAAAACATTGTGTACACTTCCGAGTAATTCAGCTCGAACCACTGGAAGGCCATCGCAGTATTCAAATATGAGCTACCTTCCCACAAAGTATCCAAAACACTGTTCTAATCAACCTCTAAAGCAACAAAAACAAAAATGAACAACTTATGATGAAAGATCAGGTTCATCTTCATTAAATTGAAGTCCTCTATAGAAAATATGAGATGACCCCGGTCAGTTTGGTCACAAAAAAAGTCTTTTTTGAATGTAAGAAAACTCAAGAGAAGGTACGAAAGTCTCTAACACGACATAAGATAATCAATCAAAGATTTTTCAACTTGCTCGATTTTACAAAAGTGGACTGTAGATTATGAACGAAATGGCCAAAGGTAAGTTGTTGTAACTACCTTGACTCATATTTCTCCTATACCGACATATAGACCAGATCAGAAGCCAATTAGGTTTAACCAAGAAAAAGAAGCTGTCAGAAAAACTTAGAATTGGCAGAGAACATACTCCACTAAATATTTCAGCAAAAAAAGACCTAGTTTTTAAACACTACCCCATTAATGATGAAAAAAACAATAAAAATGAAATTAAATAATAGCCTCCCACCCCGAAAAGAAATATCAAGATTAGAAACAATCAAATAAAAATGAAGAAGTACCCCCTCGTAACCTTGATATCGTAGGAGATATACTCAACTCTGGTTGACCCTAGTTGAATCGTTTGAGCTGAGTCGACCTATTGTTGACTTATCACTGAGCTGAGTTGATCCTAACCTGAGTCGAAACTGAGTTGGCCGCTACTGGATCTGAGTTACCTGAATCAGATTTGAGTAGACTCAGAATCCTACTGGGTTGGTTTCTAATAGCAGAGACGTTGAGAAAAATGACAGGAAGCTCAACCCACCCTTGGAGAACATTGTTCTTGATGGAACGCCTCCATAGAAAATAAGGGTTTGGTCGCTAGAGCCGGTCTTGGTCCCTGGTCGCTGTTGGATTATCTGAAATGAAACCTGCCACCGCAGTTGCCTTGTCTTGTCGTAGGTTACCGTGTCGGGATTTGTAGCCGCCATTACCGCGACAGTCTTCAGGCCCCAATGAAGACACTGGGTTGAGTCCTGCGAAAACTACTCTCCAGGTTTAACGCCGGTGGAAGCATAGGGTGTAAAATGGGCTTCTCTCTTTGGTCTCCATGAAAATGTTTTCTTTGGGGATAGCTTGGTAGTGGGGTAGGGGTGATGAGGGTGGGGGAACCTCCGGATTTAATTGCCCCCCCAGTGATGGTTAAAGTAGGGTTAGTCTTTTGTCTTAAGAGAGAATGGGGAAGGAAAAAATGAAATCACTTTTTTAAAGGTATTATTGATCACGAATTGACTCCGCCTATGTTTATGCTCAGCAACATCATTCTGAGCATGAATGCTTGGCAAGTATTTCTGAAAAATAATTATGATTTTCAAAAATGTTGAGTGAGAATAGAATGATCAAATTCCCGTCCACTATCAATTCTTTTTAATGAAAAAATGCAATTAAAATATTTCAACCATATTTTGAAATTAAAAAATTGTGAGTAAAATTCTAATTTTCGACATAATGGATATATCCATGTAAAGATAGGAAAATCATCAACAAAAATAACATAATAACAAAAATACAGATTAGATAAACCAGTAATTGCCAAAGATCACAATGAATCAAACACAAAGGATATGGAGCAAAATGTTGAAATGTTTCAAAAGGCAAGCGACGTACTTTGCCCAATTTGCAACAAATATAATGACCATGAAATTTAGAAGTACGTGAAATACTTTTATTAGAAACTAAAGACCCTATAACTTTAAAAGAGGTCTGACTAAGAAGGGCATGCCAAATGTTTCCCGAATCCTTAATAGCTAAAACACAGTAGTGATGACGGAAAACTAACTATGACAGGTTAAATAGGATGGACACCATGCCTACTAGAGCCCCGAAGTTGTCCTTCCCCTGTGGTCTTGTCCTTTATTCTAACATAAGAATCATTAAAGTACATTGTACAATTATTTTCTTTACATAACTTATTAACTAACAAATTATGTTTAAATATGGGGACATGATAAATGGATGACAAGGGTAGGGGACGACTAACAATCTTAACATTCATTTTCCCAATACTTTTAATAAGGAGAAATGTATCATTACCAACAAAAATCGAACTTGCCGAAGCGTAATAGGTAGCTTACCACACTGATGGGTCATATGCGATTCAGCTCCTGAATCCGGATAATGGACATAGTCATTTGCTTTAGCATAAACATACGAAGAAGTAAAATCATGAGTGACACTCTCCAATTTTGACTGTATGAAATTCGAATTAAAATGGTGATGCAGCTCCTGAATCCGGATAATGGACATAGTCATTTGCTTTACCATAAACAGACGAAGCAGTAAAATCATGATTGACACTCTCCAATTTTAACTGTATGAAATTCGAATTAAAATGGTGAGAAAAATATGCAGCTTGGTGACCTGGATTCTGACAAAGACCACAAGAATCAGAAGAGGGGTAGAGCTAAATGCTATCAGATGGGTTATTTCCTGTTGAGGAAACATTATTATATTTACATGGAAAGTCTATCATCTTATCCTAATCCTAGTAGTAAACGAGTAAGATCTTTATGTGGCTTGCTGTGTGTGGAAGGTTTGTATGCTTATGTGCTAATAGGTCGCCTAGGTTTTCGTTTAATTTGGTTGGCTCGGGCTAATTCAAGGGCATGTGATCGGCACATAAACATTTCATAATAGAGACCGTGCGATTCAACTGCAGTGACGCGATAAAATAACCCAAAGAAAAAAGTAATCGAGGAATCTTTTTGTATCTATCGGAATAAATCAGTTAGATGATTAGATTTGATTTTATCTTATTGACTAGTCTAAGAGTTATATTAGAACTAGCATACTCTTATGTTTTGTACTCTCTATTTATTCTATTCATGGTGAATGATAATTATTACGGAAAATTATTCTCTCGTGGTATCAGAGCAAGTTCTGATCCTAAATTCCAAACCCTAAATTTTATTTTCGCCGCCTCTCTCCCTCCCCTCTCCGACCAAACCACCACTGGTTTCTGGTCAACTTCCGTCCAGATTCTGGTAAGTGGCCTTCTCCTCCGGCGAATATTTTTGGCGTTCTGACGACTCCAGTCTGCTCCTCACTTTCGTTGTCTTTCTTTAGGGCTCCTCCGGTGATTTTTTAGTCCGTCGGCGTTCTCCAGCATCATCGACGATGAAGATCTCTATCTGCATCTCCAGCAGTGGCCTCTTACGGTCTCCGCCGTCCTTTAGCTCCAAAGGCCACAAAGGTCTTCATTCGGATCTCCGGCGACGTCTTTCGATCTCCGGTATTCTCTGCTTTTTATCAGCGTGTATTTTGGCTTCTTCGGTGTGACCTCGGCGACTCTCTCGATTCTTCTTCGGAACGTTTCCTCGTCTTCCTAGATCTGTTTGAGGCGAAGCACAGATCGGTCGCCAAACTTGCAGACACGGACGCGGCAGCCAAACTTGCTGGGAGCGTTTACCTTCAGGCGCATGTGCCGGACGAGCCCACAGTCCACTCACGCAAGCTTTCACTCGTGTGTCCCCCCACTCGCCCGTGCTCTACACTCGAGCCTGCTCTACACTCGCGCGTGCAGTCCTTAGATTTTGTCTTCAGCTTCTTTATTTTGCATAATGGCTTATTTTGGTGGCTCATTTTCACTGAATCAAAGGCACCATGTTCCTCAATGGATTGTCCATTCTGGAGCCACAAAACACATGGCGTTATCTGCTTCTGTGGTTGATAATTTGACCCCTAATCTTGGTCGTGACCGTGTCATTGTTGATAACGGTTCTCAACTCTCTATAACTCATGTCAGTGATTCTCATATTTCTAAGTCACTATCTCTTTATGATGTGCTTATTATGCCTGATATTACTAAAAATTTGTTTTCAATTAGAAAATTAACTCGGGATTTAATGTTGTTGCCTGCTTTGATGATCGCTAATTTATTATTCGGCATAAAATCACTAAGAAAACTTTGGGTCATGGTCATAGTGAAAATGGGCTTTATGTTTTAAACTATGATGCATCTGTTTTACTGTCTACTGTGGAGTCCAATAAGTCACGTGCATTTTTTGAAACTTGGCATGCTAGACTTGGTCATGTTTCGCATTCCGTTATTTATGGTTTGCGTGCTTCTGGATCCTTAGATGTCTCATCGGTTCTTCCTAAACCCACCCTTTGTGTAGCATGTGAAAAAGCTAAAGGGAAACATTTATCTTTTCATACAAATGATAAACGTGCTACTAAGGTACTTTATCTAGTCCATTGTGATTTATGGGGGCCCTCTCCTATTATATCTGCTGACGGTTTCTCCTAATATGGTATTTTTCTTGATGATCATTCCCGACTATCATGGTTTTACCCATTAAATCACAAATATGATTTTTGGGATGTTTATCGCTAGTTTGAGGCTATTGTGGAGAACCAGTTATCTTCCACCATTAAGGCGTTTCAGAGTGATAGAGGGACTGAGTTCGTAAATGGTAGCTTACTCTCTCACTTTCAGACAAAGGACATTCATCATCAAATTTCTAGCCCTTATAATCCTGAGCAGAATGGACGGGCTGAGCGCAAGCACCGACACATTACTGAGATGGGATTGTCTATGTTATATCACACTCATGTCCCTCTCTCCCACTGGCCTGAAGCTTTTGTTGAAGCCACTTATACCATAAATTGGTTGCCCACTCCGTTCTTGGTGGATGATCACCATATGAAGTTATTAATGGTCGGGTTCCCATATACATAAATTTTCATTCTTTTGATTATCGGGTATTCCCCTTTGTTCTCCCTTTTGTCGACCACAAGTTGTATCCTCTCAGTATTCCATGTATTTTTATTGGCTACAACTCGTAGTATAAAGGTTTTTGGTGCCCCGATCATAGTACTGGCAGAATCTATGTCATTCGACATGCTCGTTTTGACAAAATGTGCTTTCCATTCGCCCCATTTACTCCTTCGGTGATCGGTTCTCCATCGTCAGTGTTAGATGTTTCTGCCTTTCTTGATCCTGATTCTGATTTAGCAACTCTTTTGCCTACAGTTTCTCTTGTGCCAAATACATCTCTTTCGGACCCCTTGATCCATTTGTTCCACTGATCCTCCACCAGCACCCCGGTAGGCACCTCTTGCCTCTCCGCAGAACAGTCTGCCTGCTAAGTCTCCGACCAGCTCAGTTGCTCCTTCACCAGTATCCTTAGCCGGTCCTACTCCTCTGGCCTCTCCTCTAAGGGCCCGCACTCATTGCATGGCCACTTGATCTATGACTGGAGTTATTCAACGCAAGGATTATTCGAATATCTTTGCTCATGGACTTATGGCAGCTTTTCTTGCACAGTCTGAACCCACTGATTATCGCTCCGCTCTTCAGGATCCGACTTGGGTATCTGCTATGGATGAGGAGATAGCAGCTCTTTATGGCCAGCACACTTGGGATTTAGTTCCTCGCCATCAGATGTCAACGTTGTTGGCTCCAAATTGGTCTATCGACTGAAGCATAGTCCTGATGGCATGGTTGATCGCTACAAGGCTCGCCTTGTAGCATAGTGTTTCTCTCAGATTCTGGGTTTTAACTTCGATCACACCTTCAGTCCTGTGGTCAAAACCTCCATTGTTCAGACAGTTCTCGCCATTGCTACCATGTGTTTCTGTCCCCTTCATCAGATGGATGTCAAGAACGTCTTTCTCAATGGCGTACTCGATGCTCCAGTTTATATGAAGCAACCAATTGGATATAAGGACCCTATTCATCCAGATTATGTCTATAGCTTGCGGAAGGCCATTTATTGTCTAAAGCAAGCCCCTCGAGCATGGTTTCAGTGGTTCAACACCTATTTGAATCAATTTGGATTTCAGTGCAGCTCAACCGACACTTCTCTTTTTGTTATTTCGCGGGGATCATCATTACTATATCTTCTGGTGTATGTCGATAACAGCATTCTTACAGGTAACGATTCAACGATTCTGCGACAGTTTATTGATCGGACACATCGGGAGTTTTCCATCAAGGACCTCGGCACACTTCACTACTTTCTTGGCTTGGAAGTTTCGCCTACGTCATCGGGCTTGCTTCTGGGTCAAGAAAAGTACGCATGAGAAATTCTCACTCGTGCTGGGATGTTTGATGCTGCCCCAGTTTCTACACCATTTGTGTCATTTTCTTAGTTGCACAGTTCGACCAGTCCCCCATTCAGGAATTCGACTCTATATCGTTCATTGGTTGGGGCTCTTCAGTACCTGACCATTACTGGTCTAGACTTGGCCTTCCCGGTCAACATAGTCAGCCAGTATCTTCAGGACCCTGGAGACGATCATTTTGCTGCAGTTACACGAATTTTGCGCTATGTTCGAGGTACACTTCATTTTGGTGTCACCTTTCGTTATGCTAGTTCTCCCGAGGTGTTGGGGTATTTTGATGCCGGCTGGACTCGCTGTCTAGAGACTTTTCTCTTCACGTATGGATATGTTGTTTTCCTTGGCGGGAATCTATTTTCCTGGAATGCCAAGAAACAACCCACTGTTTCTCGATCCAGCACTGAATCTGAGTACCGAGCTCTAGCCAACACCATTTCAGAGGATGTTTGGCTCACTCACTTGCTCCGTAACCTTCGATTTCCTTTGTTCGGTTCTCCGTTGTTGTTATGTGACAAAGTAGCTCTACCTTCTTGGCTCAGAATCCAGTGGCTCACAAGCGGGCGAAGCACATCGACATCAATTATCACTTTGTTCGGGAGTAAATGGCCTCCTGCAAGCTGCGAGTTGCGCATGTACCTACTTCTCTTCAGATAGCGGGCATCTTCACCAAGAGGGTCTCTTGTCCGTTGTTCGAGTTCTTCAGATCCAAGTTGTGCGTCGGCGAATATCAGACGCTTCGCTTGAGGGAGAGGTGTCAGAATAAATCAGTTAGATGATTAGATTTGATTTTATCTTATTAACTAGTCTAAGAGTTATATTAGCACTAATCTAAGAGTTATATTAGAACTAGTTTACCTTTATACTCCCTATATATTCTCTTTATGGTGAATTATAATTATTACGGGAAATCATTTTCTCTATCTCCAATGGAGGCTCTCTCGTGGAATCATTCTCACTTAGTGGCTCTCGTAATAATGGTTACAAGTATGACATATTGTTTAAACTAATCCAACTATTTATGATAAGAGTAAGGATTTTAAATTCTTTTAAGTAAATATGGCGTAAATGATTTAAATCTCACTCAATGGAATGGCATCAACTTATCAACCTATTTAATCACTAGTATGAAGCATCGAGTGTCATATATAAAACTCAAATAAAAAAATAATTTCAATATTTTAAAAAATGTCTTCTAATGAACATGAATGTTGTAAAAGTTTCATAGTGGTTCAACTTTTGAAAAGATACCATGACTTCTTGGGTAAGTTCAACCATCAGTCCTACCTACTCCACACAATCACAAATTCCATCCTCATAAATAAATCATAGAACAGTTGGTCACACAGAGTATTGTGCAAGCAATTAGTACAATCGATATCCTTAGTGGTACGCTAACTAATTAAAGAGCAATGGTTTAATGGGGACAAGTTCAGTTAAAGTTGAGAACAAACAACCACTCTGACAGCTTCAATTCATTAAATAATCGACCTCTCTTTTCCCCTTCATCATTTGAGACAACAACTAAATCACTTCATATTTTTCTCCACAATGGTTGAGACAACTCCATGGACCCATTTGATTCTCTATCCTACTCATTATTTTTACCTTTACTTTATTTTTTTGAATTTATGTATTTTGTTCATTTTATAATTTTTTGTTTTCATTTAAATATTTTGTTCTTATTTTAAAATTTATTTCATGCACTTCGTTTTTAATTGCATTTTTGTTTAATTACCTTTTCTAACATGCAGATCAAATATGAGTCCCTGCAGAAATTTAAAACAAGAACAAATGCAGTGAATCAAAATGGTGCGGGCTCTGACATTGCCAGAGCTAGACGGTCTCAAATACATGGACCATTGCCCTGATTTGCATCCTTTCAGACCCTTTTGAGACCCTCACTGTGGGGTATTTTAGTTTCGGTTCCGTCTCAATTTTTAATTGAATCCCTTTGAGACTCCCATTGTACATGCTCTAATACTAGCTTGAAATAATAATGACAATCAAGTTTAGAACATTTGGATCTGGGGAAACCAGCAGTGGTGGAGTTAGGGGGCGAGCCAGTGTGGCCGCCCCCAACCTCCGGTGAATGAAGGGGGTCGATATACATGTATTCTTCATCCGCCTCGGTAAAATTAATGTTGGAAGTGTTAAACTACTCCCTGCCCAGAATCAGCCCCTCCTCAAATTTTGGTCTAGTTCCGACTGGAAACCAGGAAACGTGACATGTCGGTTGGCCATATGGTGAAATTTGAAATTCTTTGACTACTGCTTTTTCTCTGAATCAAATTAATCACTTTAGCTTTATCCCAAACACCATATAATAATATTTGCTTTCTGTGATTTGGTGTGGTGGTACTGTCAATCAGGGATATTGAAGTCATTTTAACTAAACCAAACCCATATTGTCTAAATATAACATAGTAATATTATAATATATTATTGATTTTAATTATTTACTATATTTAATTAATCATAACTTGTTAATATATACTCCCTCTGTCTTAGAGAAATTGACACAATTGCTTTTGGATCGGTATTTTATGCAAGATGGGGTGGAAGTGTTGATGAAAAATAAAAGAAGAGTATTTTGGTAATGAAAGAGTTGCCTAATAGATTTAATAACTTTTTGAAGGATAGTATAGTAGATGTATAAGCTCACTTTTTGCCACTTTAGATAAGAATTGAACTGTGCCAATTTCCGGGGGACGGTTGAAAATAGAAATTGTATCAATTTCTCTGGGACGGAGGAAGTATAACTTTTAAAGATATATATATAAATCCATAAATATCTCATTTTATTATATATATCCCTCTCTCTGTAGTATATATGTGTATATATATGTATATATATGTTACTCATTTTAATTATTTACTATATGTAATTAATCACAACTTGTTAAAATATAAGTACTCCCTCTGTCCCAGCTTAAACTACAGAGAGAGAGAGAGAGAGAGAGTGGGACTCAAAATCTCAGTCAAATTAAAAAGATATAATTCCCATTTACTCATCCAAGGCCTGAAGCCTCTGCCATTTGCCGGAACCCTCTACTGCCATCACCAACCACTTACCACCCCCTCCACTGCCTTACAATTCAACTAAAACACAATGTTTAACAGCAGATTGCTTAAATTTACAAAAACATTCAACTAAAATCATAAGCAATATCATCATAATGCTTTATTTTACAAAAACTACACGGTAAAAATTACATCTACATCAATAAGACACTTTTAAAAAGTATTTAGTTGTTGAGAAGACAGCAGCGGCAGCGTTACTGAAAATGGGGATAGATCAGAGAGGGCCGATTCGACGACGAACGGAATGACTGGAGCACGAACAAAGGTGAGCACCAGATCTGGAGAATGATGTCGAAGGAGAAATATAAAGGTACCGTCGATGATCGGAAATAGGAGGGCTATAAGATTTGAAGGGATGAGGGGATGTATGGATTGTAGATGCTACCGTGAGAGAGGAATTGGAGTAGAAATGGGGTGGAGAGATGGAGCGCAGGGAGAGATGGAGCAAAGTAATCGGGTGGTGTTTCCCGACGGTGTTTTCCATTGGCGGAGAGATGGAGTGCAGGGAGGGAATTATGCAGGGATGGAATTGGAGCAGAATGAAAATGGAGGCGGAAGTTGAGTTTTTGTTTCATTCTAACTAGGGGTGGGCAAAAAATCAAAAACCGAACCAAAAATTGAATAATCCGAATTTGAATAACACGAACCAAATTTAATATTCAAATATTCAAATATTTGAACCGATTAAACCGAATTATGAATATGGTTTGGTTTTTGGTTTCTAAACATAAACCGAAAACCGACCCGAAAACCGAATTACAAATATTAAATAAATTAA
>JAUOBV010000001.1:7940966-7955036 GCA_032360425.1 Rubia occidens
CATACAGATCTTACAAATCCATGATCTACATGGTACAATGATTATTGACCATCCCAAAACATACAGATCTACTAGGATAACTTTTTTGGCTAATCCCTCAGGTATTTTCTCTACCGATTTGTGCTGCCATTGTTTGTAATGCAAGACTCCATTACAAAATGGATGAATTGGAAGTGGCGGACTACTGCCTGGGAGGAAAGGGAACTTATGATCATAGGTAATGCTAGTCTACAACTTTCAAATAAATAATTAATCCATTTTACGGTAAACACATTCTCGGTGCTTACATGATATGTATTCCATAATCAATACAGAGAAGTGTTGTTCGATTATGATAAATGATTACTGCTACATAAATCTCATTTGAGGACCTTCAGCACGAATGTGGTATTATCCCTTTTGGTCATTTTGGTTTGGTTATGTATGCTGAACTTGGAGTGGAGGCAATATAATATACATTTCAAAGCCCTAGAATTGGTTAATCCGGTAACTACTAATTTTGAAATGTAACCACATTTACAAAGACCACCCATTGAATTTGATACATTGTCTATGATGAGTCTTCCCTAATTTTTTTCTCTGATATTTAGTTGTGGTAAAATAATACAATTGTTCGGAACAAATACATTCGAACTGCAGGACACCACTTTGTTGACTACATAAATAATAGTGATCGAATGGAAGAAATTTGTGCATTTCTACAAAGTAGATATCAGGCGATCAAACTTGGTACTCATTGGTATTTAATATTACTTCCAATGCTACTCATCTCTCTTCCTTGTTACGTACTATTCTGCATCCGTCATGAGCATGAACAACTTTTTGTGCCTTTCAAAATGAAGAATCAGGACGTCCTACTAGTTGTTGACTTCAAACCACAAGCATTTACTTCTTCGACAACTGCAAGCATGGTAGTCAGCAAGATTGTAACACGTATGCTAAAGTTATAGTAAGTTACCCCTTCCACCCGAGCCTTCCCAAACACTTGCCACACTTCACAATCTTCATGATCTTCATTGGTATAAACTACATACTTCAACATTACACCGTTTTGACTATAAAAATACCTCAACACACCAACACATAATAAAATAGCATGCATGATCACTAAGACCATAGGTTGGATACATGTACAATGTCTTCGAACTTGTCAAGTGATTTGGCCTTTTTAGTATTGCAAATAAGGAATCACCCCTTCATGAGTTCTGATTAAGGGTAATCGCATAACTTTTATGAAAATATTTAGTGAAGAAATATATGAATGAATGTTTAGAACCAAGAATCAACCCAGATAAGATTGGTATTTGTTATGCACTAGTATACTGATTGATCAAAATCTCATTTCCATATCTCGCTGTGGTTACCTGGGCTTAAATAAACAAATGGGTTGTTTGCAGTTACAAGCTAGTCCCTCAATTTGTCTATTCATAGGAATCATGTGTGCAGTACATACTGTTATGCTTGGGGACAGTCGGGTGAATCACTTTCTAGACTTCAACTACAAAATAGTCATACCCCACTGGCATACGACGAGGTGCAATACAGATTGTGGTTTGATATTCATGCACCTTATGGATAACTTCAATGGTTGTGCTTGTTGGGAAATTAATTCTCATACGTGGAATCAAGATAAAGAAAAAGAAAGTGGAAAAAACGGAACGCAATATAAAGTGGTTTACCAAACATTTTGGCTACCTCCACGGACATAAACATATTAATCATATTTCCCAAATGGGCAAAACATATTACAAATGTTAGGCATTATGTCACGCAGGACCACCCGACCCAGATTACATATATAGAATTGTGATTTATAAACCAGAACATATGTCTATAAAACTCACACATAAAATCCCTGACTCTCTCTATTTATAAGAGTTTAAGTGCATCTCAAAAGTCTTCCAATTCATGTATCTAACTCTTAGAATTCCCAATTCATGAATCATCCCTTGAGTTACCTACGCATAAGCTCAAAACTCTTGACATTCTCATTCATTAAATTTTTGGAATTTGAAGAGATACCCAACAATTCCCCTCTCGATTCAAAATCTCAAAAACTGAACAAAAGCAAAATGCCGATGGGGCATGTACAACAATTGTACCTGACGTGTTGGATGAACGGTGACCGGGACAGCTATAGATGCACATGAGAAGTACTAAAGTACCCATATACCACATTGTGAAGTAGGTGACAGAACAGACAACTAGATCAACAAGTTCAACTAGGAAAGAACTTAACAAACACAACAGCTTGGGATTCCCAGTAGAGGCGACAGATGCAGACTTCACTCCAGATTCACCAACAGATCACCAAGCCCAGAGATTTATTTTTTCTTCATTTCTTCTCTTGAAACTGAAGCTGATCAACCAAAGTTCTGATACCACTTGTTGGGAAATTAATTCCCTTACGCATAATCAAGATAAAGAAAAAGAAAGCAGGAAAACCCGAACACAGAATTTAACGTAATTCACCAAACATGTAGGCTACCTCCACGAACAAAAAAATTAACCATATTGCCCAAGTGGTCTAGACATAATACAGATGTCAGGCATTACGTCACGCAGGACCACCCGACCAAGATTACAGATAAAGAATGGTGATTTATAGACCAGAACAAATGCTACAAAACTCACACCCAAACTCCCTAAATGTCCCTTTATTTATAAGAGTTCAAGTGCAGCTCAAAAGTCTTCCAATTCATGCATCTAACTCTTGGAATTCCTAATTCATGATTCATCCCTTGAGTTGCGCAGAGAATTATATCCCAACAAGCAGTTTGTACAAATTAAGGATGAACGAGGTACATGTTATTCAAACTAAATTTGGAATTCAATCAAATATTGTCATTGGTATAACGTATAACCACCATGAAGTTTCACCACCATTCCCGCCTCAGAACCAGGGTGAAATATGCATTTGTATAGCAACCAGCATCACCAACCTGCATGAATGTCTGTCATTATGGACACAGCCTGCAATGTGCTGAAGAAGGTAAACGATCCACCACTAGGAAAGTGTACATCCTAGACGTCTCCACAATCAATCATGAACTTTGTCACTTACATTTTTTATATATTAAGATCCATACTATGCTTCAAACAATCTTCCTTGGATGTAAACTTAACTTAAATTAACATTTTGGAGTTGCTACTGCCCTACCTTATCATGCATTGTCGGGATGCACACATCTAAAAATTCTCCTTTTCTGATAATCTGTTCTTCACATTACGTACTAATCGGAATGTAGCGTCCAAGTCCATAACTAATCGGAATTCAAGTTGTCGACATTACGTACTCAAATAAATTTCATAATGTATCGTCCAAGTTATAGTTCATGGCATTTTCCCAGGCAACCCTGAACTACGATATTCCTTGGCAAGAACTAGTCGGCACAACATGTCTCCAACATACATTTTTAGGCTTTCTATAAGTGCCAAACCACAACCTTACACAATATTTTTATTCTTCGACTCCTAAAAATGCTTCCTATATTCTACTGCCCAATTTCAGGGAATACATAGGCCCAATCCATCTATTACCAAAAAATTCCATTATCTCATCCATCCAGGAGATTCTTCTCTATTTCATTTGATAATTTTAGCAACCTCACCGGCAACGCACTTATTCGGAGATACGAGCCTGCATTCAAATTCAATCAGCCCACTCGGCGCCCCATCCTGGAATCATACACAAAACTTTCTACGAATATAATTTTTGTATGACCTCGCATTCAGATCATTGTAATTGTCTTGTAGCAATTTTCTTTGCATCACAATGTTCACTGCATGCTTGAAAATCAAAACATCAAGAGTCCTATTTTTACTAAACCTTTAGCGACAGCTATCTTTATTTTATAGCATAAATAACTAACATTTACAACTAGTTAATGATGTTGGAACACAAGCAAGAAATAAAGTAAGGAAAGGAAAGCTTTAAAACATATGTATGTGCTGCAGCAAACGAAGAACAACTTTATTACTGAAGCTATTGGCAAAGGAAAAACAACTTTACTACTAAAGCTGCAGTTTTACACTATTGTTTGGCACTGTTTAAAGGTAACTCCGCAACAGAAAAGCTCCTATAAGACTCATATACTAACCCAACTACTAGTAACTAAATACCTAACAAATAAGAACTATAAAAAAAACTAATTCTATTAATGTAACTCTAAAACGAACGAGGGCACATTCAGCACTGCTTCAATGTTCTATGCTGCCCTATGACTTACACTACTAGTCTATCACGATCTGTAAATCATTTGGACTAACTAAAGCAAATGAATGACTAAACACACATGCATGTATTTGTTGTGTTTAATGAAAATAAATTAAAGAAGATTTGGATTAATTATACAACGTTGAAGAAGACTCTTGAATAAGGAAATACATTTCAGAAAACAAAAATCTAAACGCAGAGAACGAAGGCACTTTGGGAATAATTTATGTGTTATTAACTCACAAACACAATTACTTATACATTAATGTATGTAGAGGATCTCTACCAATAATGAATCCGGAAGGATGTGAGATTAATCCAGATTAGTTATTTAGAATTAGTTAATTTGCTGCAACAAGGTAGTCATGTCATGAATATTATTCATGTAGTATTATACTTTGTCTTAGTAACAATTAGTATTCCTTATTAGTTAGGATTAGTGGCTAGTGCTTGAGCTAGTGTAGGAGTTTTTATACTCCCTATGGTCCTCTCTTTACGGCTCACTTTCAAATGACACTTTTTTTTTCTTCAAAAAGTTAAAGGAGTGGCAGAGATTGAATTGAGAGTATAAAAAGTAAAATGTGTGGATAAAAATATTCTACGATTTACCAAAAATGAAAAAAAAAACATAATAAAAAACCATCCCAAAATGGAAAGAGATGCATTATTAGAGGACCGGAGGGATTATGTTTTTTAAGCCACGTTCATGTTGTTATTTGCCTTCAAATAGGTCCATGAATATTAGGTAATCAACAACTTCAGCTTTGATAGTTCTCTAACGTATTCTACAACTAAGCTCTAATTCTTCTAAGCTGGTCTCTTTTCTTTGTTTTACTGCTTATGATGTAACAAAGGATACATCCAATGCATCTGACTAACCAAAACTATGTTCAAAAAAATAACAAGTCTGCTAACTAATTGAAGCAGCGACAGTGACGTCACTGCCACCCGTTTCGCAGACATGCATCCTAGTCGATGCCTCAGCCACTAGTGTCTGTTGCTTCTTCTCATCCTGAAATCGACATTTTCGCTTCTGAAGATGAGTGGTCTAAAGAGGAGCGGTTTTGAAATGGGTTATAAACTACGAATTTATAGTATAAACTCGTTCATCCTTGCTTAGTAGTCGCACTCTTTCACATTCCCTTGTTTTGAAAGTTGTGTAATGGCATAACTACATTCAGTCGTCGATTCTGTTTACAAGGCATATGACTCTTCAGGTCTTATCTGTGTCCTTTGCGTGTCTTCCACTGTTCCATATGCCCGAAATTCACGCCACATATTCCCCAGAACCAAAGTTCTCCTTCAACTAATTTAAAAAAATAATAATTTACTGCTTTTCATTACAATGTCCTGGGACCGGAGGACGCCGGGGATGAAGGATGTCGGAGAGCATGGCTAGATGGGGAGAAGAAACAACAAACAATTTGAAGAAGACAAAAGGATGCAAAGGAATAGGCCACGTGAATAAAACGTCACGTGAAACACATGACTCTTTTTCGTAAATGAAGAGACAAGTGGGTGTCTTCAAGTGTGCAAAAGGCCAATCAGGAGCCACCACATCACAGTGGGATTGATGAGCATATGGGTTACTTGAGTGTCCGGGTATTTTGGCCTCATTATGTGTCCTGTTGTATCGTAGGTCTGTCCTTCTGGGTACGTATAGGATCAGAACTTGTACTGTCCATCATCATTTGCTGCGGTTATTGTACTAAATCTGAAGAATAAATCCACATGCATCAAATTTGGAAGTTCCGAGTCTACGAATTTTAGCAAAATACAGAAAAAGCTACGCATTGGTGCATAGTTTTAACTTCCACAAGAAGTTCAACTGTAAAAGGAAATGTTAAGATAGCTCAAAGGTTTCCTAAAATATCAGACCCTCTGCGGGAAGATGAAAGGTTTCGATTCAGCCCACTAGTTCTACTCCAATTAGAGGCTTCTGAGTGCTCAAGATCCACTTATAAGCTATATCAGTCTGAACAGCTGATCAGTATTTGAGTATTTCGAAATAAAAACAGTACAATATTTGATCAGAAGTATCCGAACATTACAAAACCATCAAAACTACTTGTACAGTTTTATTCATATAACACTATATTTTCCTGTATTTGTGCAAGGATAAGCAATACAAGAAATGGTATGTCATACCATGCAATACTAGCTGGTATTTAGAATGAGTCATCAAAGAGTCTCTGTGTAACTTGCACTATTTACATCCACACGAGTATACGAGGCTTCACACTAAAACTGCACTTTTGAGCATGAGATACCCATTTTTTAAAAAGAATTGGTTAGATATCTATATGCCTCAAGGGTTACCAGCAAAATGGTTAAAGATTGTTTCGAGAGTTGATTGACCAATGCTGTACTCCGCGATCCCTAGTGAATTCCTGCAGCAGAAATGTACTCAAAATCACACAATTACCCCGTCTGTTTCTAATATATAGATGGAATCGAGTTGTTTACCTGTTGCGCTCTATGTGACCAAAGGCATCTGCAAGTGAGAGGCCTTCTCCATAAGGCAACTGCAGCAAATAGAAGTATCATCAGAAACTCAATCAAAGATTCACTCACAACCATTTCGATACCGATCAGTAGGAGTCATATGCCATACCTGATATTTAGAACTCAATCCATTGCAACCTTGATAAGTTGCACCAGGAAACGATGATTGGATAAAAGAATCGATAGTGGAGAACTTTTCCATTGTTAACCACCACTCAGAAAATACAGGCAGTGGAATGCCACCTACAGTCACGAATGCCAACAGATTATCCATTTAGCAATACAAGACATCCAATATATCACAAATAAGTGATTACTCGATTCTACTGTAAATCTTTATACAGTAGGACCGACACAAAGTTAACCACTATACATATGTATTCAGAGAGCAGACCTCAGAAGCAGGATGAAAAAAGCCCCCTATTTTTGTCAGAAAAGGCAAAGTACTGTGTGGAAAGGGAACTTTTAACAGTTAATTGAGAAAAGAAACTCTATTAGAAATAGAAGTTTCAAGACTTGGGCATAGAACAAATTTGGAAATAAACAAGTAATTAAAATTTATATGCATGCCAAGCAAAAAATCTTTGCTGGTAGAGGAATTTCACATCTGAATTGTATTTGACGATGCCGTTATCCTTAAAGACCAACGTAGCTATTCAAAGGTATGCCGTTTGAACTAAGTACTTCCTGGTAACAATCTATAATAAATCCAATGACCAAGTTGTTTGCTGACTGTCAGAAGCATTATTCTTATATACCTCTAGTTAGTTGGGCTATGGCACTTAATTAACTCCTTAAGCCTATAAAGGCTTACTATTCTACTATGCTCATCCAAAATACGGATTGAAAGACTCGTCAGATCATAAGTCATGATAGTTTTGTAACTGGTGTCTAAACCACATAGAGGAACACTCCACTCATTCAAAATGAGTAAGCTAGAGGAGTTGTTCCACTTCCAAACAGAATCAAAATGAACAGATTTAGTCGACATGAAGATGATGGATTATCTTGGTCAAGCACTGCAACATGTCAGCATTGGAGCTTATTGCAATTTGCCATTTAAGAGAGAATAAAGGAACTACAATATGAGCATGCTATTATGATACCCAAGATTGCCCAGAAGTGGAAACTACATGCAAAATGCTGAATGGACTTACCATCACGGACCAACTGTTCACATAGCTGCTCACCGATAACCCCAGTATAAGCATTAGTTTCAGTTGTAGATACAAGAGCTCGTACTCTGTCTTCATTCCCAAGCCATTGTCCAATAGCAACAATGCTTTTCTCAGATAAGCTAATCTCTTTCACGGATGAGTTTTCTGATGCTACAGAGTCCACTCCTCCAATGCAAACCTCCAGTTCACTGAGTAGACTTCTTCGATTTGAGGGAATATAAAATAGCCTTTCTTGTATTGTTTGGCATAGACTTTCCATGTCCATCATAGTTACTTCTGTTGGTTTGACCTGTGAGCAAAACCAGACATCTTTAGCCCAAAAAATAGGACCAAAAGAAAAACCCTGAGAAACAGAAGTACATACATACCTCCAGTTCTAGATGATTGCCAAATCGAGTTTTCAGATGCTGGGGACTTCCAATGCACCGAAGTTTGCCTCCAACCTATGAATTAGATTCATACAAGGATAAGAAGGGTGGGACTTGAACAGAGAGCACATTTATAATTCCAAAGCAAAACTAATACAATTAAACCCTAAGTCAAGTACCATAATTCCGATCCTCGTGCACAAAGCCTGCGCCTCATTCATGCTATGAGTAGTTAGAATAACTGCTGTTTTTCCTCGTCTAGTAGATAGACGGGAGATCACCTCCCACATGAATCGTTTAGCAATTGGATCCATACCTAAAATATTTTAACATAAGGTGTTGTAAACAAAAGTAAAAATACTGGAATTGATTTCTCTTAGGATTGTTTTTGAAACAAGACAAGAGGTCAAATGAAAAAAATAAAAAGAACACAAAGGTAATAAATTACCAGTTGATGGCTCATCAAGAATAACAATTGGAGGATCTCCAACCATTGCAATTGCAACTGATAACTTGCGCTTGTTTCCCCCACTCAAAGCAAAAGATGGCTTACTGGCATGCTTCAACAAATCAAACTCCACTAATTTCTCTTGAACGACCTATCAAAAATTGTGACGGTCACAGATCGTTCACAAGGTGACTATGATAAAAAAAAATTAAAAAATACTATCATGGATGAATACCTTATATAGATGTATACATAGGGGAATTTTATAAGAGCATTTTATTATAAAGAAACATCACAGATGAATCAAGGAACTTATTTCTGTTTATACACCTTTGCTTATTATGAGTTCATATTAACCGTAATGAAAATGACAGAATAAGAGCAGTTATCACATCATAATTTGTTGACTTTATATATCGTATAGCACCATCGTCCTTTTTTCATCTAAGATAAACATATAGACTCTGAGAGAAAAGAGAGCTGCTTTGTGTGTACTGCAATCAAAAGTAGGATATCATGGGACATGGCAATCAACATTTTAACTCTTTCATTTTTTAAAATCCAATCAAAATATCCTAAGCTTGTACATCTCCAACCAGATTTTAATTGATGGACTTGTTTTTTCTGAGCTATTTCAGGAAATTAAAAATGTAAAAAATGTAACAATCAAATCACTCAAAACATCTTTACAAGTAAAAAGTGAACATGTTTATGGTAGTTCCATGGCCTTTGTAGTTAAAAAGTTCACAGATAAGCACATTTATCATTTGAAAGTACGAAAAGGACATACAGTGTCTAAATCACATTCTGAAACTCCTTTTATTCTAGCAAATAGCTCAAGATGCTCTCGAACAGTGAGAAACTCCAATAGAGCATCAAATTGAGGACAATATCCAATCTGATAAATCAAGAAAAAAGTGCTTCAGGAGTCAACCAGGAAAAATGAGATGAATCAATTCAAAGGATACAATCAGAGAAGTTGTGCAGGAGATATCAAGACTTACTAATTGACGAGCAGCCTTAGGATCTGATATTATATCTTTTCCAAATATAGATGCTGTTCCACTGGTTGGATGCATATCTCCTGCAAACAAAATTCCATTAAGTAGAAGGATAGTATAAGCAAATAAATAAAGGACGTACGGACACAACTGTACTAAATACTAATGTAATAAGTCACTCAGTTTTTATAATAAATATATTTCTCTGCTACAACATGAACATAATTCTTTAACATTCCTCTGAAAGAGGAATTACTCAAGATAATTGGTTATGTTAATTTAATAATTAACTATCATAACATACATATGTTCCTGACATTTATACGCGACTGCAACTACGGTCAACATGGGCATCTAAGTAATTAAGCATACATACATTTATAGAAAATACTGTATACACTTAAAATGCTTTCTCGTTGTTTATTGTCAAAAGCTTAATCCTCAAAAGGCATTCATACATATGAATAAGACAGTTTGAGCTGACAGCAAACAATATCAGACACTAGTTGAGATTTTTCAACATGCTTAGCTTATTCGAGAAAATCCAGGCTGCAGATGTTGAAAGTCTCATGTTCTTAGATTGGGACTATGTACATTTTCAACTTCAGGTGGCTTTAAATTTCACACTGGGGGTGGCCAAACATGGTAAAATCCTGTTTTATTGTACCAGGGGATGAAGTGGAAACCAAACTTAAAGTGGAAGGGCAAAATAGACTATGCATGGGCTCGATGTTGCATTTGAACCATTAAAAGAAAATTTTCTGTACAGCTTGATTGAGTAAAAACCAAGGATGAGTGGAAGGTAAAGTAGGTTTATGTGATAACCTATTTTGCTAGATCTTATAGCTGAAGCTATAAGTACGAGTTAAGGCTATTTATCAGATTAAACAGGAGTAGAATTATGGCAGACTGAGATAGATTACTTTTGCTCAAATGAAATGTAAATCCTTTTAATAAAAGACCAGATTCTGCCGAGAACCTGATAGCATTGAAAGTGTGGTTGTCTTCCCAGCTCCATTCGTTCCCAAAAAACCAAAACATTCTCCTTCTTGAACAGCAAACGTCAAGGAATGAACAGCAGTTTTCGGTCCATGATGCCTTCCACCGGGATAAACCTGAAACAAAGATATATTTCTGAGACTGAACAGATGTAAATGGACCATATTTTGCAATTCTCTTTTTTTACTGAAGACGGTGGAGAGTGAGGTGGAGAATCTTGGCAGAAAGGAAGGAACAGGTAACGTCAACTGTGAGAGTTCATGCCCTTAAGAGAATGTTGTGAAGATGCTTGAATGTAGGCTGTATTCAATTCTCTGAATTCATATATACTAGAATATCTAAGAGAAAGCATCCTCAGAATACCTTCTGCAGATTGCAGAGATAGAGAACGGCATTATCAGTTGAACCCGAGAGTACCCTGTTTCTCTCTGCTAACACATCACTATCTTCATCAAATTCAAGAACCACATCTCCCAAGGATGATTTCAGAAGCGGCTGTGACAAACTACTAGGAGTAGTGCATAAATTCATCCACCATTCATAAGCAGTTTGTAAACTGATCTTGTGAGGAGGCACGAGTTCAAGCCCAAGTGTCAGAAGGAAGTAAATGACAGCCTGTTAAAGTTAAGAGGAGTTAAGACAACTAAAGAAGAGAATTCAAATTGCAGGAAATGGAAATTTTCATTGAAAAAAAAGCTTAGCCTCATGGCCTCGTGTTCTTATTTACATCTTCATCCATGTAATTAATATTCCAAGTAACAAGCCTTTGACCAGGTGCTCAAACCTTAATACAACACTAAACTGCCTCTAGTTGACAAAATATTAGTGCTGTTTTTTTCAGATACCATCTACAGCTACGAGCTGCACATATATTTCTACCAGCAAAGCTACATTCATAATATTTCAGATACAGTTTACACATAAAGTGAGAACTCACCAATTTATTAAAGAAGGTTGCTACCTAGTAACCTTCTGGTATTTTACATATACTTATTTTTTAGGTTTCCATAAAGGAAATGGATACTAGAGATAGATTTTACTATCAACCATTACCTGTATTTACTACCTTATAAAAGAGTTACCCAGGCAGATTCACATCACCAACAGAAATGAATTGTTTTGATTCAACATTATAGATACAGTTTTTCATCCAAGAGAAAAGAGGACATTATAGAGACCATCAGATGATCGAGAATATGTAGAATTGTATCCCCAGAGCCTCTGAGCTACTAGTACTATTATAAGCACCTATATTCTCGGAACAGCCTTCAAAATGGTGGCATGCCAACCATAAAACAATTACAAATATCGAATATTAGCTTCTGGAAATTAAGTCAACATAGATCCATAACCCATCATAAAGAATTTCAAAAGAATTAAATAATTCCAAGTTCAACACAAGGATTATAATTCGGATAATGATCCAAATACGGAAAAAATCGCCATTTTGCCAACCCCTACAAACACAGTTTCTTGCTTATGGAAACATCTCACCCAAGGAAAATTAATTACGGAGTATTTGTACATAGGATTAAGTAGAAGTAAAGAATTGTTAAGTGAGCACAAGATCAGATAGAACCTCTGCAGCCATATAGCATATGGAAGCACCCGTGACATTCCAATCAAGTGGTTTCCCGCTGGATTCTTTCTTCATCCCTTGTCGTAAAAGAGCTAGTGAAGCTAGTCCATCAGCGAAACAAAATCCAGGTGATAATCGGAAGAAACTCTGAGAAAAATAAAGTCCATGGTTAGAAGGTAACTGTTCATGGCTAAGTGAAACCTATCGAACTCATCTTTATTATTGATGACTATTGCAACCATTGATATAATGCCAGAGAATTAAAAAGTCCTATCAACAATGACCGTTCCCAGTTTTCCAAAAAAGGATTGTTGATTCAACCCATTTTCTATTTAATAATTTCCCTTACAGGAGAAAATATTTTTTAAAAACTGGTTTATCTCAAGTGTCACCAAGTAGCACAGATTAGTTTGAGTTACTAGCTTCAGAATACATCATATAACATATAATTGTGGAAAACTGGGAGGTGTGATGGGAAGAGGAAAGGCCAATGAACCACCAAGTTAATGACCACTGGTAACTACACCGTTAAATTAATCTTCACGTGCTTGCTGACTAATCTTAATTCCATTTAAAACAAAGCCAAGTAAGACCATCAACGTATCACTTTTGGAACATTTGGGCCAGATTCAAATTAAAGATATGATAAGAAATATGCAAACTTCTGCTACATTCATGTGAACCTTGAGAATAGAATTGGCATGTGCTGTATTCTTCAAGAGCCCCATAATGAATGATAAAACCATGAGGATAAGCCCACTGAAGAAATGGACCAAGAGAACCACATTCTGCAATACACTCCAACTATTAGTGTGAAAATCAGTACATGCTGAAATATTGAAACATGAACCCCAAATACACGTAAAAAAGAAGACCAAAAAACCTGTGCCAGGCTGTGCTCAGTAAAGAAAAAAGTGAGGCAATAGGTTGACGATGCAACAGCCAGTCCATATTCCAATAACATGATTACAGTGGGGAAGAAGGAATCCCTCCCAATAAATTGATCAAGACCTAGATACGAATGTTGATAAGAACAGAAGCAAGGAAATAGTTGCAATTAATAAGTGCAGAAAAAATAAACAGGAAACTACAATCTCAATAAACAAGTTTATAAAAGTAAAAATGAAATACCCCACTGTTAACAGGGTACTTTCAGTTTTACACCATTTATTTTCAATGTGCGTGCTTTGTCCCCTACATTTTCACTGTTTATCCATGAATTGATAGTATTTCCATAGTTTTTACCATGAAACAACTAATCATCTTATTTCAATGAGCAAGATAAGGAAACCATCTCTATTTTAGTAGAAAATGTTTTTCGTGATTGAAATTATGTGAAACATCTTTGCACCAATCATGGTGCCAGGAAAAGAGTCCAGGTGAGCTACAAGAGTGAAAATATAAATACTCATACACACTGTTTAAAGAATCACTATATTTTAAGTAGGGGTAGGAATTTCAAACCCGAAACGAAAAATCAAAAAGATAGTGGGTTAGGGTTGAGTTTAAATGGGTTAATGGGTTAATGGATTAATGGGTCAAACAGGTTGACCCCAATCACCCATTCTATTGATTGGGTTAGGTTAGTGTTGACAAATATTGGCCCTCCTACCCAAAATCAACCGGAAACTACCAACACGAAACCACACAGTCCGTCAACCCTAACCCACCAACGTGAAAAATTAATGGTACAAGTTTAAGGTTAAGTGGGTTAGCAGGTTAGATGAGTTGACCAGAATGACCCATAAAATAAAAATGTGTAGGTTAGCGTTGAAA
>JAUOBV010000001.1:7955136-7966575 GCA_032360425.1 Rubia occidens
TGCGAAACATCTTTGCAGCAATCATGTTGCCAGGAAAAGAGTCCAGGTGAGCTACAAGAGTGAAAATATAAAATACTCATACACTGTTTAAAGAACCGCTATATTTTAAGTAGGGGTAGGAATTCAAACCCGAAACGAAAAATCAAAAGGAGAGTGGGTTAGGGTTGAGTTTAAATGGGTTAATGGGTTAATGGGTTAATGGGTCAAACAGGTTGACCCGAATCACCCATTCTATTAATTGGGTTAGGTTAGGGTTGACAAATATTGGCCCTCCTACCCAAAATCAACCGGAAACTACCAACACGAAACCACACAGTCCGTCAACCCTTACCCACCAACGTGAAAAATTAATGGTATAAGTTTAAGGTTAAGTGGGTTAGCAGGTTAGATGAGTCGACCTGAATGACCCATAAAATAAAATGTGTAGGTTAGGGTTGGAAACTTTGTTGACCCGCCAGCCCAAAACGAAATTTAAGCCACTAAAGAAGAAAGTGAAGATAGGAAGTCACTGACTGAGGATAATTTGCAGGGAAGGAAGGTTATAGTGATTTTAGCTCTACCACATACATGAATATATCCCTATTTGATAGATGATTAGGTAAGAAATAGCAAATTTAGATGCGGATCAAACAATATCTCTGAGAAAACAAATTCACATACCAAACACCGAAAACAGTATGATGGCAATTGATGAAGGAAATAAGAAGCTGATGAAGTCCCAAATGTATGTTGAAGCCCAATATGAGAGTATAGATACCTGAGTATGTAAATTATTGTAAAAATAGGCAAATACTTCAGAAGCAACAAATACCATAGAAGCAAAAGATTCATTGTACCCCACTGATAAGTTGCTGATGCTTAGCTTTCACTTCATTTTCCTGGGGGGAAAAACGGAGATCAACTATGTAATATGAAAATAGAGAAAGGAGACTATTAAAGAAACTAATTTCATAATTATCAATATAAAAATCCTATTTTTGCAGTAATAAAGTTCAGCTATTTGGAATCGCGGATAATTTGAAACGTCCAGTAATAGATAAATTCTCAAAAGAACCAAACATTGAAAGCTGATAACACAACAGCAACACATTCAGAGTCAGAAAAACTGACAACCCAAGACAGACTATATTATTCTCTTCGGTTTGCTTTTCTTGAACAACAAACTAGATGCTGTAATAAAATTTCCAAGTACATCTACCAAATTCTATCAGTGATCTTGTCCACATGAAATATGTTCAAGATACAAAAGAAGAAAGAAAGAGCAGAGTCAGCAGATGTATAAAATGCCAAGATATTACCTTCACAATAGCCACGGCAAATGATGCTGGAACAAACGAAAAGGCAATATTAACAATAATGGCAGCAGAGAAGGCATCCAGATCCTGCAACATGGAGGTGGAAGGAAACAATCAAAATATTTTTTAACTTTTAAGAAAACATGAATATCCGTTATGTGGAGGGGGTGGAAGTATTGATTAGATAAATGGCACAGTGACTTCATAAGATGAAAATAATAACAGGTTAATATAATTTTGAGTCGCTAAATGACAAATATCCACAAAATTACACAGGAACAGAAGAATATAAGTTCTGCTCCTATATGTCGAGCACAAAAACCAGGACTGCTTTGTTGAAGCAAAGGTCAAAATTAACTGAACATCCAACTTAAAAATACTTGAACATCCCAAATTACGAACATATGATTTAAAAATCCTAAAAAGATTAATTAACGGGTTCATCAAATAAGATTAATCAACATCATCAATCAGAACTACATTAACAGGTATATCAAATAAAAAGATGTAGAGAATGGTATCTTTTTTGCTCAGTGAAGCTATTGGAACAAATTAGGAGCTCGGATTTTAAGCAAATCATACATGACGCTGCAGGTGCTGGCTCTCTGTCAATGGCAAAGGATGATTGCGCGTGTTTATTGTCATATTCTCATTTAGAGTAGCAAGCCTAAGTATGGCTGAGTTCATCAAATTGATATAGGTAGGCGCAGCATGTTGAGAAGTACTATTATGCAGAATAGTGTATCCAATCCTCCCGTCACTGTCCTGATTATCCATGACAACTGCTCCATACCTGCATGAAAGCCCATGATCAGTGAAGAATAAGTTGAAAGTAACAAAATGATATATAAATATAATACTGACTAAGGTTCACAACAAAAACTGAATCCTCCTTTCTGAAAAGAAGAAAAAAATGGGGTACTTTGGTTTAGTCAATTCCAGTAATATTTACTTTGTCCATAATTGAAAGTATTCCTCCAAATACAAGCTTATGCAAATTGTTCATCAGAGGCACTTCCACTAGCATACATCTTCTCTTTATCCCATACATCCTCATTTCCACATGTAAGCTTATATTAAATTCAAAAATCTTATAATGTTATGAGTAAAAATAGGTATTCAACTAGGAAGAGATGCCATATGGCCCATATGTTGTAGCATTACTATTGCACTTGACAGACCACCAAGTTGTGAAAAATATATAGTAGATTGGCAGGCATTTGATTAACTGCAGATTCAGATCAATGCACGCCATTTCTTTTTCTTTTTCGAATTATTTTGGCAGATACTGAGGTATGCCAGTTAAACAATTCTACCAGAAAACCAGTAAAAGACTCTTTTGCTTGGTTAATCAAATATTCAAAAGCTTGCAACTGTAATGCTAGAGTACATCTACAAAATCATCAACTTCTCGGTAGAGCTGTCAATTTATGACCCGACTCGACCAAACTCAACCCGAACCTGATCTTGACCAGCAAAATATTTACCCGAACCCGACTCGACCCGAACTCGACCCGAACTCAACCCGAAACTCGATTCTGACCAGATAATCTAGGCCAAACCCAAACTCGACTCAACCCGAATTCAAGCCGAAACCCGATTCTAACCTACTCCCTCCATCCCACCAATTTTGGCCTATTTACTTTTTCCAAGTCAAATTTGGTAAACTTTGACCATAAATATAAATTATTATATTTATAATGAAAATATCATGTGAAATATTGTTAGATTCATATTAAAATATATTTTCTAAATATCAATTTTTTGTGCAAAATTGTTACATGTAACTAGAGATATTGACAGTCAAACATGATGATTGAACACCGTGAAAAAGTAAATAAACCAAAACTGTTGGGGAGTGGGAGTAATTTTTATTTTGTTGGGACATTTAGAACAAATCCACGTTATTTTTTAGACATAATATTATTATTATTACATGGATCGAGCAATATCAAGTTTTTATATTGAATTTATGGTGGTGGTGGAGGATGAGTATCAGAATAAGTTAGGCCCCATTGTCATTTTCATAAAATCACATCCATAACCTAGAAAAGGGTTACGAAAGCCTTCCATCCACCAATTAAACTTCTAAACGAAAGGGTTCAATTTAATGGCATTCAATTTTATTCTAGTTTTGTCAAATTTGCGATTCGACAATTCCGAAAATCTTGGAGGGATCTAAATGCAAAAAATAAAAACTACACTCAAAGGTCCAAATTGAATTCCGATCTGATGTGAATCAAGGATAGTAACTCGTAATGAATTTTCCATATACGTAAAGGAAAAATAATAATCGATCCAGTAAAACAAATGTGGCAAAAACAAATCTGATTTCCCTTTTATTAGTTCCAAAGTATCTTCCATAATCTAGTCTAGAACATGTACTGCCGCTTTATAATTTATACCATAATAATTTCTATTATTTAAAAATATTGTATTTAGGCTATAACAACATAATTTAAGTATTTTGAGGCAATCGATAAGGTGTTCAAACACTTTTGAGCAACAATGCAATTTCACAAAATGTTGTACTACTTTTCTGTTTTCTGTTTCGAGGATGTTCCATTTACCCAATCATGTCCAAATCACATATTTCTAATCATACATTATTTAATTTCACTATAGGATCACCAATTTTGCGTTTCGACAATTCAAAGAATTTTGGAGGGATCAAAGTGCAAAAACCAAAATTTTTACTCCGAGGTCCAAATTGAAATCCGATCGAATGCAATGCGACAGTCTAAACCTTGATGTATATTCCAATTCTGAATCTAAAAATTTATTAATATTTTGTGGGAAAAACTTACCAATAATCCTTCCCGTTTGAACTTCCTATCTTCTAAGTAACTAGAACTTTATTAAATTTAATTAAAAATCCTTTTCTAATAAAAAACTTATACTAACCCAAGAATACCAAATAGAACATTATTTTGATAGAACGAAAAAGGCGTAACTTAGTTTTGAGCAACAGTGTAATTTTACCAAAGTAAGATATAGACCCTTTTCGTTCATCGTTTTGACACTTTTTTGAAATATGGGACATATGGAATGTTGAATTGAATATTTTTCAGTGTAATTGCATAACCACAACAACAAAAAAACTCTCCCCCATGTGTTGCCAATAAATCGAATATTGCTAAATATTGATGATTACAAAGGTACCTGTTTTCCATTGGAAAATATTAGTGCTGGCCGGCGGTGGGGTTTCAAAATTATAATTTTTTGTCCAAAATTGGGCGAAAAAAATAAATTTTATAGATTTCCCACAAGGCACCAGTAATGTTGTATTGAAAAAAATATTTCCTGCCCAAATTATATTGGGCCAAAAACACATTCATGCCAAATAAAATAAACGGGTACCGATATTCGTATGATGGGAACCAATATTTAGTACCGGTGATATAGACTTAACAAATTTTTTACACCATACCTCTCTATCCAAAATTTTGTTTAAAAAATTAATTTAAAGCAATCTTGAGTAGCTGCTTTAAAGGAATCAGCCACCTATTTTTTAAAATCATCACCGTTACTTTACCGGTCCTCCATAGCTTGAATTTTTTAAACCCATTCTTTTCTGTCTAGAAAAATATATTTAAATTGATTTCAGACAACTTCCTTAACCTAAACAAGCACTGACATTTCATGCAACAGCATCGGTGAGTACTTAGAATATTTTTTATCCTCCTAAAATATAGTTGAATTAAAGTAGGCACCGGTATGTCAGATTTAAGAATAGGTGTTGGCCCTGTGTTTACAAAACACGACCGATTATCTTCCTCGCATAACTGTCGTGGTTTCTCTTTAAAAAAAAATCTTCCAAATGGTTTCTCCTCCTTCAATAAGATTTATACCCACGTTCTCCACCATAAATCTTCATTCAACCTCTATTTCTCCACTTCCTCAAATCCACCTTATATAACAACCCCAAAAACCTCCGTTTTTTAATCTCAAAAGCACATTTCTCAACTTTGTCCACTCGGCTCCGACGGAGTCAAATTCCTACCAGTTACGAAATTGAATTCTTCAAAGGTACTTCATCCATTCCTAGATTTTTTTTGCTATGTGCAAACCCTAACTTCCTTTACATTGATATGGGTATGAAATCATATGTGCTCGATAAAATGTATGAATGAAGCTTTTTTAATGTTAAGTTGTTTTGGGTTGTACCCATCATAATTACCGTGGCCAACATTTTGTTCATGATGTATGAGATATATTTAGTTGTGTGATACGAATTGTTTATTCTAAAATATATGAGATATAGTTCATTGTGTGATATAAAGTGTATTTTCTAAAATATATGTGATATAGTTCATTATGTGATGCTGAAGTGTTTGTTCTAAAATGTACGAGGCATAGTTGATCTTGGAAAGGGTTTGGTCTTCAAATGGCTATAATTTCTTTGGTTGGTCCAAACTGTCATAAATTGCATATCATGGTTGTAATGATAAATGTTTTTTATGATCTTATATAATTTTACATATTCAAAATCAATGTGCACCGGTCTTGTTTTTTGTCATCGATGTTGGTTTGTTGTTGTTTTTTCCAATTATTTATGTTGATTATAAATAAACATATCTATTTGTATTTTATATGTAGATGTCTTCCAAATTAAAAAGGTGGGCGGAAAAAGGAAGGAGACTCCTTCACCCAAAAACCCAATTGTGGAGAACCCAAAAGTTGCTTCTGAAGGAGAACAAGAGGACGATTCGCCAGTGGTACCCCTCAAGATTCAATTTGAGGAACGCGATTCGAGGAATGATGACCTTACCAAGGAAGGCATCAGGAGAAGGCATTCGATAGGTTCAAGAATGCCCTATGATGTAGGGAAAGAGGGACGGCTACGTGCCAGTCAATCATATTAGCCAAGGAAAGGGATCCTGTCCCCGTCTCTTTCGAGGAAGTTGATAGTGAGATGGTATGTGTAAAAAATTGGTGCGATTGGACCGCATATTGCAACTACGCATTTTGGAGGGGGGTAAGATTTGGTACATGGATACACTGGACTAACGTCCCGTTAGATGTGAAGGAGGAGGCGTGGGGACAAATAGAGGTTAAAAACACACCACCTAGTATATAAATGCCTAATTTTTACTTTTAAACTACATATTCTTGCTTTTAACCTATACATTGTGTAATATTCCGTCGCAGATAAGTTTCATGTTCTAAATGAAAATGACTGACTGGCAATGGAGGGGGTTGAGAAAGAATGTAGTAGGCAAGATTGCCAATGCACATCGTAAAGTTTAAGGTTGCGAACAAGTACATACATTACATGCCGAGCAGAAAAGTTCCAAAGTATAAGCCGCGGGAAAAGTACAGGTGGCTGGATTAGGGAGAGTGGAGGATTTTTGAGGAACTCAGAAAAACCAAGAAAATGATGGTAAGTAAATTTCTAACATTATTTCATAAATAATATTTTAATATTTTCAACTAATTTATTTTGTTAATGAATATTTATTTATTTTGGTTTTCAAAAGAAAAAAAAAAGATGACCCAGGGCAAGCTCCCAATTCAAGTAAGAGAAATTCACCCAGCACACCAGAACAAACGAGAAATTGATTGAGAAGCTAAAAGAGAAGGAGAGAAAGAAGCTGAGGGACTAGGGATACACAAAAAAAGAGATCCAGCAGGAGATCAGTCCAAAATTTTCAAGCCGGATAGATCACTGGTTTACTTGGAGTCAAACAAGGGAAAAGATAAAAACTAAGCAACCCCAGAAGTCAAAGTCATAGCGGGGGATAGTGTAAGTATCCAATTAATTAAAAGTTCTATATTTAAGGAAATGGTTATTTTCTTTACTAACACAATAATATGAACCGTACTTGAGGATGAACGAGGAAAATGAGAATGGAACCCTAAAGTTGGGATTGGGTGGGGACATTCTGATAAGTGCAATTGGGATGAGGGATCACTCGGGTCGATAGAGAGGTACCCAGCCTTGACTGCCAAGAACTATTGCTATCCCATACATAGTAAGAAGCAAGTGCGGTAGCAGCTCCCAAAGAAGGAGGCCAAGAAACCCACCACTGAAAAACCAATTGTCAAGGTGATGGTTGCTTACCTTGACTAGCTGGTCAAGGGAATAGTTGCAGCAAGTGGAATAAATATTCCCGAAGGCATTGAGGACCCGAAGAGCTTTATTAAAAATTCCTTGGTGGGTGTATCCACCGGTCACAGTAGCTCAAGCTAAGATTCCCCGAACGACGGAGAAGAATAAAAGGAGGTAGATATGTATTAAATTAATAATTATATACTGTAAATTATCTTTTCTGTTTACACCCTATTTTTTTTTATAAAAAAACTAACTAAATTATCACTCTGTGTAGCACGATGGTGAGTTGGTCACCTTGTTCATCAAAAGCCTGGAGGGAACGAGGGTAAGGGTTGCTAAAGAAAGGCTTCAGAAATCTAAGTGTCCCAGGAAATCACCTGGTTTAGTAGCTCGCGTCCGTGTGTACGAGCCAATCTACCATCCAAGAGTTGTATTGTCGTCTGCCAACCACCATTTCAATGATGTTGGAGAGGTTTCAGCAAGTGTGGTAGACTGGTTGATGGCTTTAGTTGGACTTGAATATGATCCCTAACCTAAGGACAGGTCATGCATTCTGCCCCGGAACGATGTATTTTATTGCCTTAATGTCAGTAACAATGAGATAATAAGTACAACTAATTACTACGTCTATTACAAGTTCATTTAAGATTACGATTTGTTCAACTTCAAATATTTTATGCAAGCATTAACTCCAAAATAGTCTGGATCAAGCAGCTCCATCCGTTCATTGAAGCAACAATTTCTACATGAAAGGCCACTAAAACTGGTACTTCTCGATAACATCCACCTTTTACCTTATTTAAATAATTTTAAGTTTGTCTATTTTTCATGCGATTAATTAATTTTGGATTAACAAAAAGTGCCAGTTCAAGGCATATCCCAACATGGGTAAGTAAATCAAATACTGCAACGAGCTTGTGAAGAGCATGCAAGAGTCGGGAAAGGTGGTGTTGTTTCCGGGGTTCCATCCATCAACTTTTGGCACAAAACATCAGAGTAGATTTTTTATCGAGGAGATGGTGGAGCTAGAAAACAAACTTGGAAACTTCTGAGCGATGGCTTAGCTAGTGAACTCACAGATAGATGTGTGCGTGGCGTAAGGTTCAATTTTTCACATAAAACTGTATTTATTGATACGCTAATTTTTTAAATAAATTAACAAATGCTATTCGTCAAGGAACCTCTATGACCAAGTTTTCGAAACGCATTCAGTTTGTTCCATGTTGCACAAGAAGACATGCCTCAGAAATCAAGGCTACAAAAGTCAAAGGTCGTACTAAAGCCATTCTGGATACCATTCTTGTTACAAACGCCAAGATTTACGTGGTGCCATATATTAAAATGTAATTAACACTTTTCAATTTTTCTCAATTACGAAAAATTATTCACCGCTAACAAATTCATTCATGTTCTACTTTTTTTCAACTCAGCGATTATTGGTACTTAGTACTCATTTGTCCTAGTACACGGGAAGTTTTTACGCTTGTCTCGATGACTGGAGAAATCAAACCCCACAACATTAATGAAAATAAAATCATTTCCAGGTACTTTCATTCCTTTCATCGTAGTAATTTTAACATCTACAAGTCTGAGTTATGTAACCATTAAAAATTCAACATTACCAGGATAACATGCCAATATTAAAGGGAGAAGAGGAAGATAGAACCATCTCCATATTACACCTGGAAAATAAAGAAACATTGATGTAAGTTATTCAATTCAAGAGTTCCTTCATTTCCAACATTATTTAATAAAATTGCATTAAACTCGATTTTCTCATTTGCAGTACCGACTTCATAAGAGTGGTTAGGAATGCGGGTACTACGTCTTCTTGTTCATGGAAGAACTTGTGGTCAAGACTACCTCTACAGATAGTTTAGAGTTAGGTCGACAAATTACAAATTAAACATTAGTTCGTCTTACTTACTAAATACTTTCACGTAATTAATCATCGAGTTTTTTTTGTAAGAAATAGATATTTCCCCCGAAAAAGGAGCGTTAAGTAGCAAGGAAATAGTAGTTGTAGCCGTGAGATGGTTTCAGGATTGAGTGGACGTATATTCCAAACGCTGCAAATCTTCTATGGACCCGATGATGTAAATTGGAGGATAAAAATGTGTTTTAACGAAAACTTACTTATTTTAGAATATTTGCTTGTGGATGGTTATGTTTTTTAACTTATTCACTTTTTATTAGATAGCATTGATCTTATTTAGATTCTGTGTTTTTGGCTGTTCTAAGTGTCTTCTATGACATTTTCTCGGGTTTCGGTCTAGGATGGGCCGAGAAAATTTAAAATAGCGCATTGCAAATTCAAAACAAAACCAGCACCGGTTTTTAAATAATTAACCGCTACTGGAAAAATGAGCACTTACCAATGCTAAAAAATTTAGATGCTTTTAAGTCCAATTCACGATAATTCATTTCCATACCAGTGCTAGAACATTAAGACCCTTATAATATCAAGCACTAGCATTCCTTTGTTATAATAGTGCTTGACTAGATCCGGTGCTAAAAAATAATGGCATTGGTCATCATTTTTACAACTAGTACCAACAATGTTCAACCGGTGCTAGTCTGCATCATTAAAGCAGCGGTAGTATTCTACTGGTGTTGGTTATAGGGGACAATCACCGCTACTCTAAATCAACACCGGTTTTGCATTTAGGTGCCTTTGTAACTATGTTTCAGCACCCTCATACTTAGGCACTAGTCGTTCGGGGGCCCGAATGACCTGTGCCATAACCCCCAAATACCTGTGCCATAGGGGGGTGTTTGCAGTAATGAATATGGTATATTTTTCTCACATGATTTGGGTTCAAACATCTCATTTCATGGTGAGGTACACGAAGAATGCAATTCTAAACCATTTTTACTTGATTTAACCACTCAATGTGGTATAATTGTTTGAAATTATTGACGTTAGGGCATCCCATGTGAAGGTGGTGTACCCAAATAATGTAATTATGGCTAGTATTTACTAGATGCGACCACTAATTGGGACATATTTCCATAAATTATTGGGGTTGGAGCATCCAATGTGATAGTGGTGTACACGAATATGCAATTCTGGCTCATTTTCCTTAATGAAGCAATTAGGGTCATCTTTTTTTAGAATTTGTTGGGGTTAGAGCATCCCTTGTAATGGTGGTGTACACGAATACTGTAATTTTGGCTCATTTAACTTGATGCAGCCACTCAATGGGGTCATCTTTTTTAGAAATTATCGAGGTACGAGCATCCTATGTGATGGTGGTGTACACTTTTAATGCAACTATAACCCATTTTTCCTTGATGCGACCACTTAATGGGGTCATCTTTTCATAAATTATCGAGGTTGGAGCATCTTATGTGATGGTGGTGTACACTTTTAATGCAACTCTAAACGATTTTTCCTTGATGCGACCACTCAATGAGGTCATCTTTTCAGATGTTATTGGGGTTTGAGCATCCCATGTAATGGCGGTGTACACGAATACTGTAATTTTGGGCCATTTTCCCTTCATGCAATCACTCAATGGGTTATCTTTTCAGAACGTATTGGGGTTGAAGCATCCCATGTGATAGTGGTGTACATACATAATGCAATTCTAGCCTTTTTTTTTTACTTCACACGACCACTCAATGGGATATATTTTCAGAAATTATTGGGGTTGGAGCATTCCATGTGATGGTGGTGTACATGAATAATGCAATTTTGACCTGTTATTACTTGATGTAACCACTCAATATGGTCAACTTTTGAGAAATTATTGTGGTTGGAGCATCCCATGTGATTTGGGTGCACATGAGCAATGCAATTTCGACTCATTTTTACTTGATTTTGAACACTCAATGTGGTCCACTTTGAAGAAATAATATACCCTAGACATCCCATGCATAAATAAATCCATTTGGATGTTTCCCGGATTTTCTTACTTATCTTTACCATTAATTCTTCATTGGTTTCAACACAATATGCTACATATTTTCTTTTCTTTTTTTTAGTTTAATACAATAAACCCTTCTCCCAATTTCAACATGTATTTCAAAGGCACTGCATCTTCCAAAGGACAAATTGCATCTTCGACGAAGATAAGTTATTTGCTC
>JAUOBV010000001.1:7977137-7988023 GCA_032360425.1 Rubia occidens
AAAAGGGAATGACACCCTCCAAACCCCGTCTACGACGGTTTTATTTAAAAAAAAACAAGGTGTGTTTGAACTACTAAATTCATCCCCAATTTATATTACTCCAAGTTCACCAATAGCCAAGAGCTCTCAAACAAAAAAAAATCGTAATATCCCAAGAAATACTCTCTTGCTTCAAGCATGGATTGTGAACATTGAATCCAAATCATACTCGCCAAATAATCAGGATATGAGAATAGTGGTTACATTTTATGCCTTGCATGCTTGTCTTTGCTATCTTCCAAAGAAATGCATGTTTATGTAATTGGACAATTGGGTGAAGACCATTTCTTCACATTCTTAAATTATCTCGATTGGTTCACTGCACCACTTCAACTCGTTCATCTCCAGAGTAGCGATTCCGCCTAAGCTGAAAGGCACTTCCTTGAGCTGCATACAGTTTCGCAGGACTAGTTGCTTATGAATCGGTAGATGATAGATGCATGAGCAGAGGAAAATCCATTTTAAAACTGTAAATTTTTTAAATTTTTTTATAAAATGTTGCAGTATAGTATAGTTTACTTGGGTGTAGCGTGCATGCAAGCTTCACACATGTAATTCAGTATAAAACCATTTTGAGAAAAAACTATTTCTGGCAAGAAAGTCCTAAACAATCCACCTCAAAACAAACTAACAACCTTTCTCACAAGAATCAATCTGAACTTACCATACAGTAGTCATCAAACGATAACAAACATTAATTCTCATCACTGATGTCAAATTCTCACACAACAGAAATTTGGGAACAAGTTTGTAGGAGCACCGCAATCCCAACCAAGAAATAAAATAACATAAAAATCCAAGCTTCCGTGACAATGTTCTTTCTGCTTATATTTGATAGGAAAAACATGAAAGAATCCCCAGGCAGGTAGGATTGTCCAAATGGCTTCTCAACGTCTCCCAGATAATTAAGCAATCCTCACTTCATATACAAACTCCTACATGTACAAGAAGGATACACACTTACTGAATTTAGAAACACAAGCAACATTTCGTGAAATGATTATCATATTATGATCCAAAAGTACATAAAATTAAGGATTGAGATATGAACTTTCTTACCTGTGAGGAGTGGGAAATGTAAAAACCATGACTTGAGTCTTGATCATTCATCAATAGAGGATTTGGGATCTGCAACAAAACCATTGATGATGGCCTTGAATTCGTGTCCTAACTCCAACTTTTGCTCCAGAATTGCCATGACTGAAATTTCTGCAGACGGGCTGCACCACTTCAACTCAATCATCTCAAGAGTAGCAATGTCTCCAAAGCTAACGGGGACTTCCTTGATCCGAATACAGTTTCTCAACACTAGTTGCTTAAGACTGGGAACGGGATCATCACCCTCCACATTCCACTCAGAAATTTTCAGAGAGTCTAACTTCAAATACTCAAGCTTTCGGAATTCATCATCTGCCATCATCTCCCATGTTGAGCTGTCAAAAGCAATGGACACTAACTTGAGAATGTTGAGGTTGGGTAGTTTACCAATGACAGAAAAGTCACCCCATGTGAAGCTAAAGTCTGAGAGTGACAACTTCTTGAGATTTAGTGGAAACTTCACCCCCTCCAACTGACAGTATTGGTGCATATGACCATAGTAAATTATATTAAGGGACTCAAGCTCCACAAGAAATTCTAGGGCTGGAAAGCGAATGCCTTTCTCTGAATGTTGTCCAGGTTCAGAAAATGTGCACCTTAGTTTCCGAAGTTTGGGAAACAACTTCATCACCTCCTCTGAATCATCTCCATGGAAAAGAGCGGGGCAGGAAAGACTAACCATATTACGCAACTCAGACGTGCTCTCTTGTCTTCCATTCAGTAAACTGAAAATAGCTTGGGTGGTCACATGAAGATGCCTCAACTTCGACATACTCCAAAGAGTGTCTGGTAATGTCACCTCTCCCATCAGTCCTTTCACCACAAGTGTTTCCAAGTTCCACAGCTTTGCTATTGTTGGTGGAACAGACCTTATATCTCCACTGATTCCCAAGTATCTCAATGGATAGAGAAATTCTACTCCTTTAGGGAAAGAGGGGCCAATATTGATACTCTCAATGTCAAGAATACTGAGGATTTTGAAGTTTTCTGTAATGAACACGGCATCATCGTAACGGCACCTAGGGAATGTGTCGCTTGTGGCATTAAACAATAGAGTACGAACAGATGGTCCGGAAGGCTTTAGCATAACAAAGTGCTTTCTTTTAGAACAAAGGCTCAGCCGATGTTGGTTATATGCCACAGAAATGGGTGAATATTCTGCATCAATGCCATAGTCTAATTGCCTACCAGCAGAGGGAAAGAGTTTGTCATACCCATTCACGTACAGCAAGAAGTTATCTTCCTCCACCTTTCTCAAACACACTTTGTATAACATGTCATGAACTCTGCATGATTTGATCCTACCATCAGATCCTTTTTTCACAGCCATTAACAAGCTTCTAGCAATGAGATTCATCACATAAATCTCTCCCACATCCTCCAACAAAGCATTCTGATCATGAATATCTCTTACAAACCCCTCTGCAATCCATAACCGTATCAACTTCTTCACAGGAACCTCACTGTCCTCTCCAAACGCTGCGAAGTAGAGAAAGCACGGCTTCAAATCACCAGGCAGATGATTATAACTCAACTCAAGAATGTGCATACACTGGATTTGGACTATCAAGAATGCGAGAATTCAAATCTCTCTCAATTTGTTTCCAACAATCAGCGTCCTTCTCCGTTGTTTTCAGGATTCCAGCTATTGCAACAATTGATAGAGGTAACCCTTTGCATCCTTCTGCAATCATCAGCCCGACTTCCTGCAGCTTCGGAGGGCACGTATCTCCATGAAACACTTTTTGTTGCAATAACTTCCAGCTCTCGTCCTTTGTGAGAGAACGGAGAGTATGAGGAACACTGTTAGGTTGAGCTTTCAAGCCCACATCCTGATTGCGAGTGGTGATTATGATTCTGCTTCCATTATTATCATCTGGAAATGCAAGTCCACATTCTTCCCACATTTGGTTGCTCCAGACATCATCCATAACAATACAATACCTGGTACCCTTCAAACCTTTGTACAACATGTCCATCAACTCATCATCACTCTTCTTGTCCACCTCATCATTACTAGATTTAGTAATAACATCACTTAAAATATCGAGCAGGAATTCCCTCCTCCTATATACTTGAGAGATACAACACCATGCAAGCTTCTGGAAATGAGTCCTGATTCGAGGATGATCATACACGTTCTTGGCTAGAGTGGTCTTGCCAATCCCCGGCATACCGAATATTGTGACAACATTCCGTTTCCGAGACGTCCCTCTTGTAATTAGCTGATCAATGATAATTTCTTCTTGATCCTCCAAAGAAATCACGACTTCCAGAGCGCTACTAGCATGTGTTGTGATGGTTTGCTGTTCGGAAACATGGACAGCACCAGAATCATTCTCCTCGATTTGTACAAAATTGGCTAGCTCGGAGTTGAGCTCTTTCATCTCATTGATGACAACAGAAAGCCAGAGCATACGTTTCCAATCCCTTTGCACCAGTATAATCCAGTCAATAATAAAATCAGCTTCACGTGATGCTGTTATGATTTGTCCCTGCACACGTGGGTTCTGGTGTCTCTTTTCTCCAATGTCCTTCGAGAGTAAGAAAGATCTAAAGGATTCCAGCTCCTTAACAACTGCTTCAATCTGATGCTTCATTGAATTCCCGACCAAACCAGCACCGTGTATCATCAGTCCCCTCAGCTTTACCAAGAAACTATCAACAAAACCCAGACCTTGGTGCGTTTTTGGCCAAGGAAGTACTAAGAAGCTTTGTCGGCATTGGAGAGCAGTGTATTGGATCTCTGAATTCAAACAATTGACCTCTTGTAGCAAGCTGGAAAGAAAAACAGACATTTTGTTGATGAATTGTTGTGGCACTTGATTGGATTGGGGTGAGTAGCAAGAAGGATATTTTTTCTTGGCCACTCTCTCGAAACAAGTAACAATATGCTCATCATAGCCTTGGTTCTCAGTAATTGGAAGAAATGACAAATGTTTGAAAAGAAGTTGTAGTCTCTCACTGAGTGCATAGATTTTATCCTCCAATACAACCATCAAACTGGGGCTACATTTGTCCATCAAGAAAACCTGAATCCTCATCATCTTGATTTCAGTAGACAGTTTAAACTTGAGTGCATCGCATCGCCTGCCTGATGTGTCCGTGCCAACTTGAAGAGATGCTGCCTCCCCAGCCACTCGTTCCACGCGCTTCAAGATCGGCGCCCACTCTTCCGAGAGGGTGCGACGATTAAGAAACGCTTGCACCAATCTTAATCCCATGTTGATGGATTCGTGTACCGTCGATCCCAATGAGATTAAATCAGACCTGCATGTTAACATTCTGAAATCAACCTCCTCTTTGAGAAGCACAATCTTTGGAAGCAAGTGATCAGTTCCTCGGAAGCCATGTCGACAAGCCTTTTCAATTTCCAATCTCAGTAGTATCACGTGTTCTTGTTGCTCCGTGGAATAGAAACCGAGGGGATAATCAATTTGGGGATGTAGATCATCTAGAAGTGCTTGAAGTGATCTTTTTTCTTGAGGCAAAATTACGCCCAAGAGTTGTTTGGCATCTTCTTCTTTGAGATCTCTGAGGGGTAGCATTCGCATGTACATGTCTAAGATTTCTGGAAAAATTAGCCAGATTTCCCACCGCAGCTCCAAGAGGGGGAAAAGGGCATCCCTAGCATCCATTTTTCTCACATATGACGAAAACATGACCCGTGCTAAACAAAAGGCACCCCCTTGCAAGAGAGAACCTAAACCCTCCAACCGTGTTCCATTCCATTTACAAGTATACTCCATGTAAGCATCTCCAAAGTGTTGCACTGCACATGCAAGCTCAGAAAATTCCTTGTGCAAATTCCCAGCCCAGATCGAACTACTCACATCCCATTTAGTATAGATCAAAAGATTAAAAAGCTGAGGCCATAGGTTGGGCTCAGTGAAAAGTTCAATAGGTTTAGTGACCTGGAACGAGGCATCTTCAGAGAGAGAGCCATACGCATCTGCAATTCTGGGTTTTAATATCTCAATCTTCTTCAGCACCTTGGAGGAGAGGGCATGAAGCCTGTCAGCATCTCCCATTTTAACTGCATTTTCAATGTCCACTTCTACTGTCTCAAATGCATCTTCAATGGAGCCAACAAGATCTCCCAGGGGCTCACCAACAAACTTATTGCTATCCCCCTGACCCAGATTCACAAAGGTTAGAAATATTTGAATCAATTGCAACTCTACTTTAACTTTGTTCCACTCGCCATAAAAATGAAGCCCGTATCTCTTCGTAATCGTGTCGAAAGTATAATCAATGCAAGTGGAATACCCATCCTTCTTCTCCATCCTAACATACGGTTTTCTGTTTGATTTAAATGAGCTGCAGGTAGATTGCAAAGGGAAAAAAAATCTCATCAATTTGAGAAAGCATCCACCACAATTCGTCAAAATAATTACCAGTTGGATAATACGAGTTGTACTACTTCAACTGATTTATTATGTGTTGCATCACTGACGCAGGCTGTTTGAGTTTTACTACAACTAATTTACTATGTGAACTTCATCAACAAGAGAAGAATAAAATCAGCTACCAAGTTTAGAGGGAGGCCTACTCCTCTAAGCTAGAGGAAGAAAAGTACTCCCTCCGTCCTAGCAGAAATGACATGTTTACTTTTTCAAAATCAAATTTGATAAACTTTGACCATAAATATAAATTAATATACATATAATAAATATATTATGTGAGATATTGTTAGATTCATCTTAACATCTATTTTCTAAATATATTTTTTTATACGGAATTGGTATATATAGTTAGAGATATTGACGGTCAAAGATGATCATTGAAGACCATGACAAAAGTTCGAGTGGCCAATAGTAGTGGGACGGAGGGAGTAGTATCTATTGTTTATCATAGAATTCAAAACAAAGTAGCTTCCATCATTCATGCAACCCAGACAAAAAACAGTCCAGTTCCAGCAATGGACCAGGTAGAAAGTGTTCTTGACGAAACATATATATTTAAGCTATGAGAATTATGTAATGTGGGGAGAAAAGAACTGCAGCTAATCAATGAGATGTCTGTGCAGGGGGGTTGCTCTCTGCTGCAGCTTTACAGTATTATACTGAACCCTGATTGACCATGCCTCTATTAAAGCAAACTATGAGAACATGTTTTTCAAATACTACAAATTCTATGATGATCAAAGAGACATAAATGTAAATACAGACTATTCTCCAAGTCCTTCTGTATCATATAATAAACAAGGCACTGCCCAGAATGAAACTATTGATACTGTATTCTGAATAAACACATGAAACCCAACGAGAGAACGGAGAACCTAAATTCTCAGTAAGTTTAGTGTTTACTATTTAAGAAAATACTGAAAGCCTTAACATAATGAACCTCAATTATCAGAAAGAATGCCAAAGAAAAAAAAGGGGTTCTGCAGTCAAAAAAATCTGTGTAAAGCTAGAGAAATAAAAAATTTGGCTCCTTTTTCCAGAATCAAGACTTCCTGTGCCTTAACAGGTTAAATCTACTCATGACTGCAATACAATGCTACATTTGTAATATCTCATACTTCCACTTTAAAACATTTTAGAGCCTTCAGCTTTCTGGTTATTCCTCAATGTCCAGGCTATTTCCGGACCACGAGAAGAGGATGATTAATCACCTGCTTCCGAAGAAATAATATGATTTCTAAGGAATCCTACAAGATATGTTCATTTTTTCCTATCTGATACATGGTCAGAGCTTTAGATGGTTCAAAACCTGCTGAGAGGCTTACTAGAGATCCAAAATTTCTCTTCAATTTCAAGTTCGTGAAAGTTCACTAATTAAGATTTCCGATTTCTGTCAAAGAGGAAGTGTTCATACTGCTTTATCCAGAACGTGATGCGTAGTATCAGTCATGCATTATGATCCCCTAGCCCGCTGATATTCTAATACCTCACACTTGACAAATTTGTTAACCATTACTTCTCATCCTCAAAAATTTAAGACAAAACTGACTAGAGTCTGGGAGTCTAGTCCAAAAGTTGCAAACACACTTGAAGGTTGGCAAATTGGGAGGGATGGCTGCTAGTTTAGCACTTAAATAAAGAACCAATGATCACTTCTTAGAAATAGGCACATAAAAAATGTTATAAAATCATCAAACAAGAACAAAATTCTAATCCAACAAAACAGTATTCTAATGAATATAATGAACTTAACATTCTCAGATTACTTTATACAACCAAGCTAAGGCAGAAAACCAAGGTGCAGTACATACCTGCAAAGCATATGTAATTAACCAAGAGAGGTAGAAAACCTCATCTTTCAATCCCATCATGTAGAGACCTTCTTTTATTTTGCTTTCCTGAAGTACAATTAAGATCAATTTCATATTATATGCATGTAAAAGGAACAAGATTAAAAAAAATGATACTTTTCAATAACCCTACAGTTCACGAGAACTTAATAATGAATTTGAATGACCTTTTCAAAGACGGAGTAGCTTATCAAACGAGATACTGGATAGAGAAACCCCAGTAAGTACCTAATCAGAAAAGATTTTCAAGAAGAAGCCACAAAATAAATAAGAAATCGAAGATGATTAAAATAACCAAGGCAGAAAGAGCAAGAAGTTTAAAGATACATACAGTACTCCCATTACTTTCTTGATTATGGACTGAAACTCATCATCAGTATATTCATGAGTTGGAAATGGCACAACATTTATGTCTGAAGGACTAAACTGAGTCCAAGGTATCATAAGGCCAGATTTTCTGCTGGCAGATTGTTCTGGCAAGACATCTCTAAAGGATGAGTTGGTAATTTTTTGCTGGGAAGCGTATATAATAAAAGAGTCCATGACTTGCTGGAGCTGTAAAGAAAATGAACGTAAACACATGGTAAGATTCTAGGTCCAGTGTCAGGCAGGAAATGTTTAATAACTTCAAAAACCCAGGCAAGCAGAGCAAATTAAGAAAGCGGTAAAAAGTAGGATCAAAAGTGAAAGAAGTAGTAAGTACAAATTAGAGCAAACTACTGATAGTGCCTAAATCATCATAATCTGGTTATGCTTCTGTTTGTCAAAATTTAAGTTATGGCACCCAACAATCAACTTATCTTGTTCAGATACTTGCTGAAGAATGCTGCTGGTTAAAACAAAACAATCTTAAATCTCAATTATCTCAGAGCGGGTACTCTTGCAAGCATTTAAGTTGGGCACTCAAACAGAAAAAAAATTCTACAACTGCCCCTCAGCCATCTCCCCAATTTCAACTTCATTCGAGTAACCGATAGGAAATTATCTTTGTAACACGGAAATTTAGGTTCAGTCAATTTGGAATGAGCATTTGGTATTGCTTCAGGGAAATACAGAGCCAGATGATATTGCAGTGCTCGCTGAGCAAAAATAAAGGTACAGAAAAAATATAACAGTTAAAGAGATGATAAACAATAACCAGCTTACAGTATGTCTGTAATTAAAGAAAAAAATACCCCCACCAAAAAAAAACCGCATTATTTGCAAGAATTTCTTCCAATCCGCTCCAAACTATTGGAATCTAAAACAACCAAACATAAGGCTTTATAGAATGAACATATCTGAGCTTCAAGTCACCAAAGAGCGCAAGATAACATTTGGATTCTTTTGCGTCTGGAGACAATCATACAAGCACTGAAGTCTCTAAGGAAACCCATAAATATATGAAAAGCCCTTCATCAATTATAACTAAGGTGGGATTCCCACTTAACATTGAAAATATATATTAAGGTGGTGTGTTTTTATTGCCTATTTTTGACAGATTTCTCATACCAAGATACCGTTTAAAATACTCTCTATGTCCCAGCTAAAGTGCATAGAATATTTTTCATGGTATTCAAGAAACATGTTTGACCATTAATATGTTTAACTACGCATAATAACGGCAAATAAAAAATTGATATCTAGAAACTACTTGTTACGGAGAATTCAACAATATCACTTACAATAATATTGTTTCTTGTATATCTACTCAAATATGCTGTCAAATTTTGATAGTAAAGTGTGCAATTTAAGCTGGGACAGAGGGAGTAAATTTAATGAACAGTAATCCCATTGGAAAACAGCATTAACAGTAACTTACAGTTAAAAATCCACTGAAGCCATATTGGTAAATGGGAATTGGATCGACCCCTAACTGCAAGTCATTGAGATAAGGACCATTCACATCCATTATTGCTCTCACATCAGGAAATCCTGAGAGAGCCCACGTATGGTTCAACCTTATGCTGTAGTCAAATACTTCAGGACCTTGACTATGGAACACTACTGCTCCTTTAACTTTTGGATTCGTAATATTCCTGCAGTCACAGAAAATAATAAATGAAGATATTTTTCAGATTGGCACTATTCACAGAAAAAGGATAAGAAATATCCTATGACAAATCCCCCCGACAGAGAATGATGAACCCATACTATTCATCACATGAAGGAAAGAATGAAATCCTTGCAGTGAATAAAATCAGTCTCCCAGGAAATTTTGTTGCAATCAATCAAAATTAAATAACTCAAATAACTGCATTGTAATACTAATCAAGTGTTAATGAATAGTACAAAGACACACGGAACATAATTTGAAAGTAAACTCAACTATGATATAAACCACAGAAAAACAAAAAATCAAGCTATTAGAAGTGGCGTGGGTAGAGGAGAGGCATGAGGACACACGTTTTGATCCTCATAAAAATTTAAAATTTGCCATTTTAGCATACAAAACAACTTGAAAATAACATAACCTGCTCATTAAATTGTCCCGTCTTACATGTCAACATATTAACAGTAAAAGTGCATAATACCACGCCCTAGGCTCCACCTAAAAGAGTCATGTTTCTCCAATGCCCAATTTTATATGAATTCCAAGGTACAACACAAAAATCAAGCTTTATGTCCCTGTGTTTTCCACCTATCTATTTAGTCATTAGTTGTTGAAAGATTTTGAACCAGGCATCTCCATATAAGTAAGGGCATAAAATGTAAAATATATAGAAACATAATTCTTTAAATAGAACATGTCATCATTTTTTAAAACAGTACTCTTCATGCGGAACTGAGGGAGTGTGACTTGCACCTCATTCCCACCAATCTATGGTGGAAAAAAACCCCTTTAATCACACCACACAAGGAAATATAAGAAAGAAAATTTGACGTTGTTTCTGCATCAATGGCTTCAGAGGAGTAATTAAAGATTTGGTGAATTGTCTAAGAGAACTATACTAAAAGAAATGCTAGGTTCCTTTTTTTTTTTAAAAAAAATTGCTCTGCATTTCAGAATACAGTTAACCAACAGATCCAAGAATGCGGAAAGAAATTACTCTTTATTTAATGTCTCTCATTTCAATTAATGTCTCCATTCGTTCTTCTTGAAATGACCATTTTATCAAGAACAGTTCTCAAATAAGTGTCCACTACAAATGTCAAAACAAAGTACATTAATATGTCATTTTTCAAGTTCTAATGTCGGACATGTTTAGAATATTCAATTCATCCGGATGTGTACTCTCAAATACACTACTCCATCCGTTCCACGTAAAGAGTATGTCACACCAATGTGTAAGTATTTATAGAATGTAAGGTACAGTGCATAAAAAGATGTTTTTTGTCCCCGTATTTTTCTCTAATATGTTAAGTTTTTTGGCTGTCAAATCATTTTGAACCAAGTCTTCCTAGATAAGTAAGGGCATGATATTTTTTTTTATATTTTTCAAAGAGTAGGATGGTTTGAGTGGAATATAAGCCGCAGTGTATATGGCACTTTTTCAATCACATTTCCAATTAT
>JAUOBV010000001.1:7998773-8011963 GCA_032360425.1 Rubia occidens
AGCTTCCAACCAGCTTGTATGTTAACCTCTCTTCGAAATCCCTAGAATTCATTAAACTTAAGAATGTCTGAATGAACTCTCGAGGATCCATTTCCCCACTATAAGTAGGGAGTCCTTCCGGTGGTTTTATATCCACTGGCCATCAAACTCCTGTTATTTCCGAACTGAAAGGTGATTCTGCTGCTTGGCCCATTGGCCCAATCAACCTGTCTAACTCTGTTTTCAGTGAATCTCTACCGTCTACCATCAACCCTTGCTACCCCCCTCCAAACGTGTTCAATCCTTGGTCATTTCCTCCATGCTGCATCGGGTACATAGGCTGAGAACCCATATAACCCACATTTACCCAAGGTTGCATAACCTCTAGGTACATCGAAAATTGCTCATAAGGATTGTAAGGCCTCTGATTAGCCATAGTGCATTGTAACCCCGTGTTACCATATTACTGGATCCCCATAGAAGTCCCCATTTTGTATCCAGTATCATCTTCCGAGAGAGTCACTGTCGAGGTTATCAGAATCAGAGGAGGCATAGAATACACCATCCCCTACGAATAGTCTGGGAAAAAAGGTTGGGAGCACGTTTGGAATTCCTCTCCTGCATATCCTGGGTAAGGGAAAGCCAACAAGGGCTGAGAAGCCAGTCTTAAAGATTATCCCATAGGTATCGGTGACACTACATCTCTCGAGATACCCATAGGCTTCGAAGGAGGAGTAACTTTATATCATGCAGCCGCTAACACTTGTGCTACTTGCGTCAGATATTTTTGTGATCCAATCATTCCCATACTTTGATTCCTATGAATACTTCGTTCATAAGCTTCGATATAAGAATCTCCAGAAACCTCCGTGAACCATCCATCACTTTCGCCACGCGAACCAACTGTCATACTTTATGCAGGGCTTGAGTTCCCAATTCCCTACTCCATATTAACCTCTGCTCATCTCGATGACCTCGCCACATCAGTTCGAGGGGCATTGACGATTTACGGATTAGGCCCACTCGAGACCGTGCCATCTTATGCTCAGCAGTCGAGACGTGCATCATTCTCGACTCGACTACCGAGACTCGATCCTTCTCATGCTCAACATTCTACAACTTCGTAGGGCTAACCATTTTTTTATGAATCGGGATTGCACTTCGTCACCGACTCCTATTCCTTTCAACCTCAACCTCCCACTCACTCGAGTAGCCATTGAAGCGGACATAAACCAAAGATCTCGAATCTGACTCAGTCAATCCCACTGAACGTGCCAATTGATGCATCTTGAAATTTAATGAACACCCCACCCGAGCTCCTTGATTATGATCTGCAAGAAAACAATCCTTGGGGAATCCCCGGGGAAGAGCTTAAGTCATTAAAGTATACGTATGTCGTATAAAGACAGAATAGAGTCTTAAAATGAATATGTACCTGGTATCTACTGTATAATCCTAATGAAATTTACCTTTAATTACCATTAAATGCGATCATTAAGTCTGACTGTTTCAAACCTAATTATTCGCATCATTCCCAATTGGGCCGGCTGATACAACCTCACTGTGCTAATTGGGCTTGGTTATTATCTGTTACTAAGTAAGGACGGGAATCTTACTCCCAGGCTAAAATTTCAAAGATTTCCCCAGAAATCTGACCAACTCACTCTCCTTAATACCCTATTGAAGTGGGAAGAGATATCTAAACTAGGTAAGCTCGAGAAACTCTAGGTTCTCATTCTGAAAGACTTTTCTTTCTGAGGAGCGGACACTCAAAAGGAGGGCTTTCCAAGTCTCATACACTTTTACATTGGAAAAACTGATTTGAATATGTGGGAGGTTTCCGCACTTCATTTCATCAAATTGGAGCGACTTGAGCTTAAAGACACAGATGAGCTTCGAGCTTTTCCATCTTGGTTGGAGCATGCATCGTGTCTCCATGATGTGACCCTTTACAAAACCCATCCTGATGTAGCTTCCACGGCCAGGAAACTGTAACAAAATATACAAGTATACAAGAGCAGCTCCTTTAGGCTTACTGTTTTACTTCATGATCATTGATTTTCAACTACTTAAAAAATGTAGCAGGTTAGTAATGTTATTTGTTGTGTAACTTCTTGAATAAGGATGACTGAGATGTTTTGGGGAATAATGATATGATTGATATTGATAGAATGATGGGTTATTAATTCCCAAATGTACAAGATATTACTAAGGTAACTACGTAAACTACGTAACCTATTACAATACAAACTCTTGTATTATATTAATCCCTCTTAAGTTGCTGCATGAAGATCGAGAATGCCCAATGCGGAACTAAGATAAAGAAACTCAGTTCGTCCTAGTGCCTTGGTGAACATATCTACTGGTTGTTCTGAAGTTGCAACATGATGAGTAGTAATTATACGCGCAGACACTGGATCACGAACAAGATGGCAGTCAATCTCGATATGCTTGGTGTGCTCATGAAATAATTTGCTGCAATGTGGAGAGCAACCTGACTATCACAAAACAGATGAACCAGATCATAATTGTAAACACCAAGAGAGCGTAGAAAGAGTGAATTCAGATAATCTCACAACAAGCATTCGTCATAGCTCTGTAATTAGCCTCTGCTGAAGAACGTGAAATAGTGTGTTGCTTCTTGGTCTTCCAAGAAATTGGTGACACACCCAAAGTGATAAAATAACCAGTGACAGAGCGATGAGTGATAGGAAAGGTCACCCAGTCAAAGTCACAATAAGCTGTCAGAGCTAAACTGCTATCATGAGAAAAAAACGGACCTTGAACCGGGATGCCCTTGACATAGTGAAGAACACGCAGAGATGGTGTCCAATGTTCCAACTTGGCTGCTGCATGAACTGAGAAAGAGTGTGAACTGCAAAAATGATCTCAGGCCGAGTGATAGTGAAATAAACTAACTTTCCAATCAGACGATGATATTGATCAGGATGAGAAACTTTTGGACCAGAAGCTTTGCTAGGTTGTGTGTGGGATCCATCAGCGAGGCAACTGGCTTCGAACCAAGGAGACCAGCTTCGATGACCATCTCCACGACATATTTGCACCGGGATACAAAAATACCGGAGTGATTTCGCGCAACTTCAAGTCCCAAAAAACACTTCAGAATGCCGAGGTCCTTCATGTGAAAGCAGGAAGTAAATACTGCTTGAAAGTACAGATAGAAGTAGAGCTATCACCTGCAATAATCAAGTCGTCGATATACACCAAGACATGAATAATGTAACCAGCTCTGCTGAGACTATATAAAGAATAGTCTGCATGACTTTGTCGACCAGCTTGGAGAACCAATTTTGAGGTACTTGACGGAGACCATAAAGAGACTTGTGGAGGCAATAGAGTTGACCAAGTAAAGCTTTAGAGTAGCCTGGCTATGGATATATAAAGACCAGCTCATCCAGATCTCCGTGCATTTTGAACGTCCATTTGATGGAATCTCTAACCTTGAACTGCAGAACTTATGAACTTATGAACCATGACCATCTTGGTGACTGGAAAAAATGTTTCATTGAAATTGATACCTTCAACCTGAAAATTTCCTGACACAATAAGGCGGGCCTTGTAGCGTTCAATGTCCCCGTTCGACTTATACTTGATACGGTAGACCCACTTGCAACCGATAGGTTTCTTTCCAGGAGGAAGATATGTGAGAGACCACGTGTTATTTCTCTCAAGAGTATCGAGCTCAGCCTGTATGGCATGTTTCCAACATTGATGTTGTAGAACATCAGAAAAATAAGCTGGCTCGTGGCCGGAGGTGATAGCTTCAAGAAAATGAGCCTGAGTTGTAACGAACCTCTGAGAGGAAACAAAATGAGAGATAGGATATGGATTTGATAGGGTGACAGTGTTGGACTTGGAAGCACCTTCGAGGACAGAACTGCACACAAAATATTTGAGCAAAATGCTCGAATGTTGATTGAAGGTGCTGCGATGAAGCTCCGTATAAGGTGCCTTGGGGACAACCTCTGGAGATTCTGAACTGAGCTCGGTCAGTGAAGATGAGCTCAAAGGCGGAAACTGGTCGAGCTCTCTCTTGTTGCGTGCTGCATGCTCTGATGAAGAGCTCCTCCTTGTTGAGGAAGAAGGAAATTCTACATGGTCATAGAACGCATGATGAGGTATGAGAGGCTGATGAGGCGGCTACTAAGAGGAAGATAGAGCTCAAAATGGAAAGTTATCTTCAAAAAACACCGCATCACGAGAGAAGAAAAACTGACTAGTTTCGAGATGATACAGCCGCCAACTTGTTTTCCATTGGGATATCCCATGAAAACACATTTTCGACCACGTGCAACAAACTTATCAGCTGGACGAGGAAGAATTGGAGCAAAGCAGAGGCATCTAAAGACACGCAGATCAAAATAGTTTGGGTCTTTCTGAAATAGCAGATGTAATGGAGTCTTATTCTATATTACTAGCGTAGGAGTGCAATTGATTAAGAAGCATGCAGTAAGGATGCATTCACCCCTGAAATTGTGGGAAGAGATGCCCGAAAACGCAAAGCACAAGCCCCATTTAAGAGATGGAAATGCTTGCGCTCTACCCTACCATTCTGCTGAGGCATCTATACACAAGAGGTCTCATGAACAATATCGTGAGTAGAAAAATAGTCTTTAGTCTGAGAAAATCTATACCATTGTCTGATCAAAAGCGACGAACTGACGACTGAAACTGAGTAATAGCCAATGCACAAAAATCCATAATCAAACGCGAAACTTCTGACTTTGATTTTAGTAAATATACCCAAGTAGCACGAGAATAATAATAAAAAATTGTAGCAAAATAAGTAGCACCACAAGAGGCTAGAGTACGATAAGAGCCCCAAATGTTGCAGTGCACAAGTTCAAATAAATGTGGGCTTTATTAGACCTTAATGGAAAAACAACTCTTGTTTGCTTAGAACTAAAACAAACGTCACAAGGGACAATACTACAAACTGAATCAAATGGAAAAGACAAAAAAGATAAAAACTGTAGCAGAAGGATGACCCAGCCTCTTATGCTACAATTTAGCCGAGTACAACTTCTCGGGGTTGAACACATGGCATGCATGTGTGGAATCCGAGAAATGTTACAACTAGTAAACTCAACTTCGTTTCTCACTCACACCAATCACTGTCTTCGAACCGCTTTCCCAAAGTACACATAACTGATCGGTTAAGGAGGTGAAACACCGAGCCTATAAAAGCAATCTAGCAACGGAGAGAAGATTGCATTCCAAAGCCGAAAAATACAAAACATGACCAATTCTGACAGACTGAGAGAAAATCAGAGAACCTTCCTGAACTTCTATAATAACACGATTGTCCAGAAGCTTTATAGAAACAGGTGTAATATTAACAATATTATTAAGCAATTCCAGGGTACCCATCATATGAAAAGAGGCATCAATGTCGAGAATCCATAAAAAATGCTTACCAGTAGCATCAGCGGAAAGGGTGTTCATTTAGTTGTACATCTGCAGGACGACCTGCCATTGATCAGGATTGAGAGCCACGAGCTGCAGACTCTGGAATAGAGGTGACGATGGACGCAGCAGGCTGGAGTTGCTGCTGGGCAAAGAGAGCGACACCACCAGCTGTAGGGACACGACCAACTCCGAGATTGCCACTGACCGCCGAACGATGGACAAAGCCTTCAGGAACACCGTGAATCTTCCAGCAATAACAGATGTTATAACTGAGCTTCCCGCAATGAGTGCACGAAGGAAGGCCACTGGAGGGTTTTTGCGGTGCAGATAAGGCTGGCGGGCGCGGTTGAAACCTAGCCTTAATCTGATCCCGAACACAATGCCATCGTATTTGGTGTCACGTTCGTGCATCAGGGTCTTGTAATGTTCCTCTTGAACAACCAACGCGTAAAACCTGTTGAGAGACGACAATGGTTCCTGCGGCATGATGCTGGAATGGAGAGTACCAAACTTTTCGTTAAGACCAAGAAGAAATTGATGAAGGGGCTCTACATCACGTTCAGTCCAAAGCTTGGCCGTGATGTTACAGGAATAATTTCTGACAAGCCTGAAGAAGGATATATGTAGTGACCTCGTCCCAGATTTTCTTGAGTGCCCCATAGTATGATGCGACAGACTTATCACCCTGACGACAATTTGCCAAATCCGCACAAAGTTGGAGCAGAAGAAGCCCATGCTAATAGAAAAACGATGGCGCAACTCCTCCCAGAGTTCAAAGACTGTCTCTAGGTAGGTGACAAAAGATCGAATGGATGAGTCAATGGACTAAACGACCCAACCGATCAACATGGAGTTAACACTGTACCAATCATCAAGATCCACATGGGCAACACCGGCCTGAGTGATATGGTCGTCGATAAAATCAATCTTACGCTTTGCCTTGAGAGCGTTCTTCATCGAAGTTGTCAATTCCTAATAGTTGTCACCCTTGAGAACAACCAGACATAGAGACAAACCTGGATGATCGGAAGGATGAAGGTTGAATGAAGAGGAGTGATCAAGATGATGCGGAAGAAACTGAGGGACGGCGTCTTGGTCGATCTTCGGTGGAGGAGGTGACGATGGGATGTTGGTTGCGCCGGCGACGAGAGGATGACGGGGGATGAAGGTTTCATCGGTGGTGCTTTCTGAGTCGCTCATGGTGATGCAGCAGCGGAGGAATTACACGGCATCGGTGGAGAGTTGTTTGGGATTGGAAAAAATATTTAGGTTTTAGAGAGTAGACTCCAATACTATAAAATGAAGAAGATTTGAGATATTTTGGGAATAATGATCCGACTTATATTCACAGAATGATGGGTATTTATACCAAAATATGCAATAGATGACTAAGGTAACTATGTGACCTATTATAACACAAACCGCAGGCCTCTATTAAGAAACCCTTTTACGACATGGTAATAAATGTTATTCACCGCGCAAGCCTGTGTGAAAAACGTCGCTGTCAGAATCCCACATCCCTTGGCCACATCAAGAGCCCACGTCAAGAACGCATCGTAAATCACAACATCCACAGGGCGACCATTTTCTTCGAGTTTCTTCATGAGAGTTTCCAAGGTTGCAGAACCTGAAACTCGGATTTGATTCACGTAGGCGGCGGGGCTTTCTGCGGCGTCGTAGCCGTCGAAAATGGTGTCGAAATGGATGGGGGATTCGGGGTCCGCGAGAAGCATGGGTTTGGAGAGGAAGATGGTGTTTACGAAGGTGATTTGGAGGCCTTTTGAAACTAGGCGTTTGGAGAATCGGAGCAGCGGGTTTATGTGGCCTTGTGCGTGGTTTGGTCTGCCGTTTCTGGTTGCTGCTGCCATGTTGATAAACTAAGTAGGAAGCTCGCTAGCTATGTCGATGGCTATGGCGGCTCCGATCTTGTGAGAAGACGATGATATTTTATAGAGGGAAATGCAGATAAGAAGGCGGGGAAACGTCCAAGATTTGGTTTGAGCATCAAGTCCGAGGGAAAGAATGCAGAGTTCAGCATCCAATACAGTTGGTTTCAGTTGGATATCCTGGAGCAACATGACCAGTTTTAGTTGTGCTGTATTTTGACCTGAGAGCCAATAAGTCCGTTCACCTCAAATCTTATTTGAAAGCAAAAAAAGTGGTATTATGGTGGAGGCTTGCATTCTCATTGGACAAACTTGATAATATAACGCGTTCACCAAAATGCTTTTGCTACTCTTTCAATATTACTTATTAAATGTCTTTCAACAATGATTTCCTTACCCACATTCATATATTTAATATAAAAGCTTCACAAACAGAGGATGCATGATGGTGTTGGCATTGCCTGTACAATCAAATGAAGACACTTGCGAGTTCTGCTTGCAAGCATTCATAGTGGTGTCCGAAACATCTTGATGGCAACATTCCTATTTGAAAAAGGATAGACTTTTGACAAGCCCGACATCCACAACCAACCCCTTGAAGATGAACAATATTCCGCAACTCCTACCCATCTATCACTGCATTGGTTGACAGAGGAGGTGCTTCATATTTTTTGTTCAACACTTTATTTTCACTTGTCCACTTCATTCTCTCTGCAAATCACATACATTTTCAACATCAGTTGACTGCTTAAATATTGGATTACCCATTTCCACAGTGCTACAAAATCCTGAGATATAGCTCCCCATTATCCACCCATGACTTACTGATACATTCTTTAATTGCAGCACCATGCTCAGTTCCAGCACTCCTCTCTGCAAAGGATAGTATATCTTGGTACATCTTTGATGAAGGCTCAATTCCTCCATCCTCCATCCATTGCATTACCTACATCACAAAGATGCTAAACTTTACCGATTGAGACTAAATAAGCTTCAATTTTATGTTTTCCTCCATAAATTTGCACGGCAAAAAGATTTCAAGTAAAAGAATGAAATCAAGCTGGATGTCCATATTATCCTAAAACCGACGGCTAGTTTCATATAGGCATAGGCAGACGGAGGAGACACATTAGCCACTAACTAATGACAACATAAAACATGATATACCTCGGAGCAAGACTCTGAACTATAATCCAAGATTGTTATGAACTTCATCCTTAGGTTCTTCAACAATAGTATTTTAAATAAATACAAGATAGATGCTAAACAAATAAAAATTAACATATTAATTTGAGGGATTCTTTTTGAACAGAAAGTTCCAATGACACCATAATCATTCATGTAGATCTTACCTCCACATATTTCCTCCAATTTCCAGCAGCCAAAAGATTCTTGAGTAGAATTGAATATGTTGAAAAGTTTCTTTCTCCACCTAATGCCACCATCTTGTAAAATAACTGAGAATGAAAAGAGAAGGATAAGAAAGTGCACCCCCTTAATCTCAATGAAAAGTCCACTCACAAATCCTGTGGTATTTGCTATGGACATCAGTCAAACAATAATGAGATGCTTCCACCTACCTTCATCATGGTCTCAACCTTTCCTGACTTCCCAACAGTGTGCAAAAGTTGATTAATTGTTCCAACAGATACAGAATCTAATGAACTTTCCATCATTTTAATTATTTCAGTAGTTGTTCTCCAGTCCTGCAATCTTCAATTATTATAAACAATTTTAGATGTCTGATAGAGACATATCCAAAATGAGTGCTCAAACAACTTAACTAATAGCCAGGTCCATTAGTAATAAATTAAGCTTAGTAAGAAAAAAAATGAAAACTCTTTGCATTTTCAAAATCCATATCTCATAATGTACCTAATACGTGAAATTAAAATTATTCTAAAAGATCTAATCGTTAATCAAACATACTATCAGTGTCAAATAGCATCTCATAACACACATGCAAGAAAACTCTTTGCATGGGTATCCAAAACAAAGCGAAGAACTTAGCATCAGGATGTTAAATAAAAGTTTCAGAGCATAACACTCACATGCTACATGCTGAGATTACTTCAAAGAAAACTGCATCAGCGAACGGAATTTTCTTCTCTTTCTTAAACTCAGAAGCAAGAAGAACTTTTTCTGGTTGGCCCGCTCTATTAAAAGTTCTCATGAGAGTTGAACAAGCTACAGAATCTGGATGAACACCATCCAACTCCATTTCTTGAAATACATTGAAAGCTTTCTCCCAACTTTCTGCAATACACATTTTTTCTCATTGCATCAACTTCAAATTGCACAAATTAATAGACTTACAGCCATAGTCAGCACGGAGTATTAAGTGAGATAGCAAAGGACATCATTACCAGCTACACTATATGCATGCAGCATAGCAGTATATGCAACAACATCAGGACGAAAACTAGCGGCCTTCATCATGGAAAACATTGATTCTGCTCCAGCAAGTTGTCCCTGGGAGAGATCAGCAATAGCATTAGATTTTGTACAGCTAAGAAAGTGCTCAATTGGAATAGTATGTAAAGCCCAACAAAACGTGCCTGTTTACTATAGGCACATATAGCAGAAGAGTACACCTCTTGCGACAATGGGATTTTCAAATCCATCATTTCATTGACAAAATCAAGAGCATCAGAAAACTTAGATATCTTACAGGAACCACTTATCAACACATTGAACGTGACACAATCAGGTTTAACTCTCTTTTTTCTCATTAGCCTGTATAATGCTATTGCTTTTTCATAATCGCCAACAGTCATATAGCTCCCAATGGCAGAATTATAAGCAATTGTGTTCAACATGATATTCCGCGACTCAGCCGCTACCAATATAGAGTCAATCTTCACTCTTTGACCACAACGGCCACAGGCTGCCAACAAGGTACTGATTGAGACAACATTAGGTCGGACACCACTGTTATCCATTTCATGCAGAACTTTAATAGCTTCAGCTAAAAGCCCATTCGATCCGTAGGCATCAATCATTGCATTATAACTCACAAGACTTGGTTTACAATTTTTCTGTTTCATCCTCTCGAATATCTCCCTGGCCTTTTCTGGTTTCTGTGATCTTCCATAAGCATTGAGCAAGGAAGTATAAGAGAAAACATCTGGCTTGACTCCTTTCTGTTCCATCTCTTCAAAAGTTAAGAAGGCTTCCGTGCTCATCCCACATGATGCATATGCACCAAGCAAAGCATTATATGAAACAACATTAGGCTTCAACCCTTCTGCGACCATTGAATTAAAAACAGCCCTACAGTTCTCAAACTGGCCCAAGACTGAATACATATGCATGATGGTAGTAAATGTTATGATATCGGGATGGCATTCTGCTCTTTTGCCTCTCATTGAATTAAAAAGTTCAAGAGCTTTCTCATAATTCCCAAGCTTAATATGGCAATGGATAACAATGTTCAGGGTTGTAGTATCCGGACGAATATTTGTTCCTTTCATCAGTTCAAAGTAAGACAATGCTCTAGAATATTCAGCACCATTTTTGTATGCAGAGAGCACTGTATTGTGTGTCACCAGATCAGGCCCAACACCATTTTCTGTCATACTTTTACATACTTTGAGAGCTTCTTGCCAGTTCCCCGTGCATCCACAAGCATGTATCAAGTTATTATAAGTTGATCTACTTGGGGGTATCTGCATCAATTAAGTCTTTTAGATTGACAAGTTTTAGATATGAAAGTATTAGTCAGATTTCCATTCCAAATGTGGGCATAACAGACACAATTCCAACAAAACTGTTGCCTACGTAAAAATAGCTTATTGAATACATTGTTCATCTAATAATAATAAGCAAAAAATACCTCTTTCTGAAGTGTTCCTAAAAAAAAAGTTACCAAAATGAACTTGTTGAGTTATTTCAATATAAGATTCTAAACATAATAATATTCCCTCTCTCCTTGTTTAATTCCCTCTAGAATTCTGTCATATTGACGAAAACCATTCAAATATGGCTAAATAACAGTAGTATGTGGAGGAGATAGGAGAGAATGAAATTAAATTTTATTAGAATATTATACAGAATAAAGCTGGCCTTTTGAATAGTAATTCATGCACGGAAAAAAGGTCAAAAAGCAAAGTAAGAAAATCATTCCAGGACAGACTAAAAAGGAAAGTGAGACAATCATATCGAGACGGAGGGAATACTATTTATTTCTTGAGCTATCTCCCAGGGCACATTTTTTCAACCCCACTTCACCTCACGTGGTATCCATGAACTCAGAATCCTGCATCGTCATTTTGGCCTAAGAGAACTGTTTCCAGCACATGTTCTCATGGCTTTGAAAAAACAATCCACAGGAGAGACAAAGTAAGCATCTTTCAAATGAAATTAACACACACCCAATTATATTTCCAACTCTTCTCTACTTCAGAAATGCATCTTCACTTGCTTCAAGATGAAATCAATTTGAGATTAAAGAAAAATCAGTACTCAAAAAATTATATTTCCAAAATATTTCTGTTTCATCATGCCACTCAGCATTATAACAAAGAGACTAACAAACTAGGAAATAAATGAAGTGATTGGACACATGAACATGGAACGAAACCTAGAAAACAATAATAGCTAGAAGAAAGCTCACATCAAACTGGAAAGAGATTGACTAGGGAGGAGAAATACACACAGCAGCACGAAGCATGTCGTTCATGATATTCATGGCCCAGCGCCATTGACCATTTCGACCGTGCACATTAATGAGAGCATTGTAGGTTTCAACATCTGGCTTGCATCTAAAAGAAAGAAAGTAAAAGGAAAACCATGAGAAGAAAAGAAAATATAAGGCATCACATTCATTCATCGAACAAATACCCCTCCTCTCCTGTAAAGAGACAGGCATACCTCCACTTTTGCATTTCGAAGAACAAGCCTCGTGCTTGATCCACCTGATTATGCCGCGCATGTAGTCTGATCATCATGTTATAGATATCAACTCGTGCATAATAATTCTTCTGGTTCTTCATCCATGAGAATACTCGCATGCTCTGTCCGATTGAACCTTTTCTAGTCATTTCCTGCCGCAGAAATATAATCAAAATGCAGATAAATAAATCCAAAGCAAAAACCAGTTCAGCACATCATTTCGACTACAGCCTTCAAATGTGTGTGTCGGTGTGCTTTGGAATAAATAGTTGGAATTGAAACACAATTATTCTAACAGAAAAGCGTTAAGAAAATGCAACATCAAACCTTTTCTCTCAAATAAAAATGAACCCACAAAAAAAAAACGAGTAGAGAAAAGTTCAGTTTCTGCAAACCAAAATGGAAAAAAAGAAAAAAAGAAACTCACCCTAATAAGGAGAGGGAAATTGTTGCGGGCGAACCGGCCGGCCCAGCGGTTCAAGACACCATCAATATCTTCGTGATTGCTGAGGGCCATAACGTTATCCACAACCTGGGAAATGGTCCAGTCCTTCTGGAAGCGGTCGGATTCGACCCGAATGCGGTGGCGCTTGGGCAGGTCGGACTTGCGGAGGCCACTGAGGCGGACGGAGACGTGATGGGTCCCGGTGTCGTAGTCCACGCGGGCTCTCTTCTCCTCAACGAAAGCATGCTGCTCGTTGTTGGCTTTCTGGGAATGGATAAGGAGAGTTCTTGTGGACTTGCACTTGGGTTCTCCGGGCCGGAGGTTTAAGTAGTGCGAATGGTGTAGAGCTGCCATCAAAGGGTAGACTCAAGGTTTACCACTTTAGCAGCACCAGCTGGGAGATGATATTCACACCAGCAAATGCATCAACAGTTCTGACTAAATTTGCTTTTCAATTTACAAAAAAAGTACTCCCTCTGATCCCAGACTAAATTGCACAGAATCTTTTTCACGGTCTCCAATACACACGTTTGACCGTTAATATATTTAACTACGTA
>JAUOBV010000001.1:8187107-8198622 GCA_032360425.1 Rubia occidens
TTCATAAAAAAAAAATTATCTAATTATTTAGAATATGATTGGTTGATAAGACAACATCCCCCCACATTTCATTAGGTAATCAAGAGCTTAAAAGCATTGCATTCATCATATCCTTTAAAGTTATATATTTCCTCTTAGCTATTTCGTTTTGTTATGGAGTGTAAGGTGCATTGAACTCATGAATTATGCCGTTCTTTTCACAAAATTCTTTAAGGAAGTTTGTAGTGTATTCTCCTCACCTATCTGACCTAAGTCACTTTATTTTTCCGACCTAAATGATTTTCTACCTTAGCTTTGTAGATTAGGAACTTTTGTTATGCTTCATCTTTAGTTCTTAAAAGGTAAATTTTAATATACTTTGAAAAATCATCTACAAAGGTTATAAAGTACAACTTTCCCATGATGTTGGGTTACCCAATCCATCCATGTGTCAATCGTAACCTTATGACTCCAACGCCGGAAAATGAGTAAATTGTAACATTTTTTTCTCTCTTTCTCTCATTTTTCCTGAGCCCTTTCAGATTTTCATTCTAGCCACACATCATTTTTTTATGGCTCACATCTCACCCACACATTTAGCCTCTAATTTTTTCCTTGGCCGCCCTTTCGGGTTTTTAACCTATTCGGGCCCCCACTGTTGCCTAAATTGCCCTCTTGGTTTTTCAAATTAATGGGTTTTCTTTTTATTTTTGTTTTATTTTTCATTTTTGTTTTTGAAAATTTTCAAAATTTTCAAAAAAATCCCATATTTTCCAATCCAAAATAGCCAAAAAGCTTCCACATGTCAAAGCTATAAAAACATCCAGATACATCAAAACACAACATCCCAAAACAACCAAAAATGTCCAGAATATCCAAGTCTAAATAATCTCAAAAGAAAGCAGTAAATGATAAATCCCCTCCCTACACTTAAACACTACGTTGCCCCTAATGTGGAAAAAACAGGGCAAAACGCAATACAAATCATAGTATGGGAGTACGAAAGTAAGATATGCTCACAATCACTGCTGTGAGGATGAACCACCATCTATGTAGCACTGCTGATATTTAGTCATCCACTCCTCATTCCTCTAACGTCTCTCCCCGCATCTCGCTGCCTGAGGTGCCACCAAAGCATGCCTGCAGGTCCCAGACCCGGGATGCGAGCTGATCAATCTCCTCATCCATATCCAAAAGGTTCTACAACATATATAGGTTGTGCTCATATATCATATTGTGCAGTCACGAGAAGAAATCTGGAGGCGGATGCTGGAAATGGCTTTAGATACGACGATCATCCTGCATCGGATCAGGCTGCTGTTGCTGTGGAGAAAGAGGTAAAAAATGTGGTGCATCCCGTATTGGATCCTGGGTAGAGGGAAGACCGCCACCCTGATTGCACTCTGTATCTGGCTCAATCGCCAAATCAGTCACCGGGGTGTCCATCTCCAGTTTTGTACGCTAGAGCTATGGAAGCTTCATGAATGTGACACCTCCAACCCCAAACAACCAATGAAACACCCCTGGATCTGTCGTGGTCTTGATCAGGTGAACGTTGGCCATCCAGGCTAATCTGATGCGATAGGACTCCCCCTACCAAGTGGCTGAAGGCCATCAGGTGTGGCCATGCGTAACTGCTCCGCAAGAAGGGTGATCATGTCCCCTACCTATATCTCTCCCTTATCCTTCTTTGCTTCCTCAAAAACCTTTGTGACCCATATATCAGCCCATCCTCCATATCCTGTCCCCTCACTACTCAATTCCCACAAGAAGCTAATCTCATCATTTGGCAAATTTGTCATCTCAGAGCGACAAAAAAGTTGTGGAGAGTAGGTGATGTATATATTGAAGGGCAGGGTGGATGATCACATTGTTCTTGCCCCTCATGTTCCGCACCTTCTTGGTGATAGTGTGCCAAAATAAGAAGTTATCCTTAGTGGTGGGGGTATGTCTTTCTGGATCGAACCTTGCCCGGATGTCTGCTTCATCCCAACCAAACGCCTCTTCAATCTTTGAGAAGCTCATCTCAATAGATCGGTCGTTCAGATGAGACTGAATGAACCTCTCGCAGGGCACTCCATCCTTCTCAGTGTATGCCCTAATCGTGGACAAGATCTCCAAGATGTATCTCCAGTAGGTGGGTGCTCCTCGTGACAAGAAACCTCCCATACCTCATTTATCATTTGAGAAACCTCATTTATCAGGTGAAAAACCTCAAATGCGCTCTCATCACCGAAACATATCTCCTGGATCTTCCTTGAGGCTAATATGTCCCATTTATCAATATAAAGTTCCGGTGATCCAACGCAAACCCATAAATCTGTCCGGGGGACGTGGTGGTGATGGCTCGGCTACCGGTGGAGGAGGTGAAGCTGGAGTGGATGTGCTTGCTGCTCGAGTAGGTCTAGGTCTCTTTGGAAGAAACTCTATCAATATAGCAAACAATGTCAAACGCACAAAGATATAATGGACAAAAATCATGCAATCATCACTAGGATATTATTTCCTCAAAGTATATAACACACATTGATAAACATCCAAGCATCATTGTAGAAATTAGCAATCATAGTCAAAATGATGTAGTCGACAAACTACAGTCATACAAAAGCTACTACAAATATGCAAGAATACTTATATGTCCACACATGTAAAATTCAATCCATATGCATTGCTAAATATACTATGCCACAATTATGTCATGTTTCAGCAATTTAGGCCAAGCATTTAATTTCCAACAATTCGAGGTCTACATATAGCTAACACACATATTATGCACTTCTATATCACCAATCTAGATCAACATATAGCCTATATGTAATTTTCTAGATGCACAAACATATGTGATTAACTAATGTCAACAATGTCTGAAGTATCTATCCAAATAAGACCATAGGTAACATATCCACCAAAAGAACAAACCATAGCAACAAAATAAGCACAACAACATTATAGCCACAAAATCCAATAATTTCATCATCCAATGCCAAAACCAAACTAGAAAAATCAAGTCCTACTAGTTCTCACCCAAAATGAAATTATGAAACAATATGAACAATTCCAAATCCATAATACAAGATTTCATCCATAGTCCAACAATTCCCATAAATTGACATATTCACAAAAATCCACAATTCAACCAATATCACAATTTAAGGGGAAAGAAGTGAAAGAATGTACCAATTAGATGCCTAGGGTGATGGATTAACTGAGCCCACAAGACTTTCTAACTCTATTCACTTGCAAATTCGAAATCCCCAAATATTAGTGTTTCGAGTTCTTGGTGGATTTTGGTGGGACTTGGGGTGAAATGGAATGGAAATAGATTGGGGTCGGTATGGAGATGATTCCGGCCTGTTTAAATGGTTATTTCCAGCAAATTTGGGGGGAGAATGGATGAGGTGCGGTTGTTATAGTGGAGAAGCGACGAAGTTGAGAGGCACTACACGAAAAATCATCTTTAATGACAAGTCAAATCTGTCACTAAAAGCTTGATTTTCGTCACTAAAACCTTTTAGCTATGAATAAAGTGTCATCAGGGAGTCGTTAATATAGGGTCATAGCTAAAGGGTATGTTGACGAATTCAATGTTCACTCATCGCTGAATCGAATATTTAGTGACAAAAAAATTCTCGTAACTATCATAGTGACAAAATTGTTTTCCCTCTTAGACCTTCACTAAAAGGTCTAGTTTTGTCACTGAAGGGGGATTTTCAGTGATAAATAGGTAGTGACCCCAATTTGCCATCTCTATGAAAGTTTGGTCAAGCACTTTAGTTTCAACCCTTGGTTGTGATTGTTAATATGGTTTACTGAGGTATACATGGTCACTTATTATACCATTCAGTGACAAAATTATTTTGTCAATAATTATATGTTTTAGCGACGAGACTTGTTTGTCATCGTTGAATCAACGTAGTGATGATATTTATCATCGGTATTGATATGTTTTAGTGATGAGAATTTGTCGTCAATGTTTACATTCTTTAATGACAAGAACATGTTTGTTTTAGCCACAAGAATAGGTCATTGGTGTTAATATGATTTAGCGATCAATTAGAGTGGCGAGGACGAGTCATCAGTGTTAATACTCTTTTGTGATGAGAAAAACATGTCGTCAATGTTAATATGCTTTTTGCGACCATTGATGATAACAATGCAAGAATGTCATTTGTAATATGTTTTAGAAACGGTTCATAAAATAGATTCACCACAACCTACTATCATCAACAAACATCAATATAAAAGTGAAATAATATTGACAAGTTATACAAAAGAGTACTTCACTATATATAATTCAGATATAACATATCCAAAAGATTCTACGCAATGCAAGACTTCTTGTAAAAAATAATATAATATTGACAAGTTATCCAAAAGTACTTTATTGAAAAAATTGTGATAATACTAATCTAAAAGGTTGCAAGACATTCAGTATTTCCATGAAAGTGTACATTGAGGTGACTAGAGAAAAAAAGTTGGGAGAAAATAACATCACAATCATGAAAATTACTAACATCAGAACATAACACATAAATGAAATCTTAATATTGCACACTTGATACAGTTAAAATAAGCAATTGAAACATTCAAAGTTAAAGGAATAAGAACTTATATTTGTCTGCATTTGCAAGAAGAGAGTAGTGCAGCTACTTAGAAAAAAGAATTCATTTTCTATTCACTTTCACTGTCATCCATGCTCCATATTTCCTCAGGATGACCTTCAATGTGACAACCACTTGAATCATCATTCTCATCATCAGTGAAGAAATATTCACCATCATCTTCAGAAATTGAAATATCATTAACATTAATAATTGAAGGTTCAAATAATTCTAATGGCTCAGTTTCCCTGGATAGTGAAACAAGGATTGTATTCAGTTCATTCTCTTGATAAAACTCATTGTCTAAAACATCATCTGCACATATTGGAACATCATACATACTTCGAGCACTACATGTCTGAACAACATGCCAATTATTGCCAAGCTGAACATCTTTTAAATAGAACACTTGTTGTGCTTGCTATGCAAGAATATATGGTTGATTCTCATACCATTTACGACTAAAATTCAGACTTTTTAATCCACTCTCTGGATGAATTTTCATTCCAGAACTATCTCGGGTGTCCCACCAATCGCACTTAAATAGCAGCACTTTCTTCTTTCCCACTAAGTATTCAACCTCAATAATGTCTTGAACAACAAAAAAATCTATCAAATTATCTTCATGCTCTCCTTTAACCAATACACCATTATTTTGTGTCTTTAGATCTTTTTCACGACATTGGGTTTGAAATTTAAACCCATTTATCAAGCAGCCACTGTAACGATTAATTCTGTTATCAAGTTCCAATGCTAATGCTCGAAGTTCATCAGGATATAAACTGGATCCAGATAAAATCTACATAGAATAACTATTTTAATAGGAAATAAATCAATACGTAATTTATTGTTAAATCAATATATAATTAATTGCAAACTTACACGATCATGGAACCACGATGCACATTTTTTATAATGCTCTTCATCAATATGCACACATCCGTTTCTCTCAAGTTCCAACTTATGTTCACTGCATACCAAAAAAATGATAATAAAGTATAAACTTCTACCAATATTAATATTAAACATATTGTATGTTGGGCAATGAACATGTAATTCTTATCATTTTCAATGTTCATTTATACAACTCTTATAGAATTAATACACATTATATTATTTAGGCAACATGCTACGGTCCATACATTACATAGCTTGATAAATGAAATATACTTACCACTAAAAAAATTGGCTTTGCAAAAAATGGTAGATTGTGTGTTAATGTTTAATTATATTTTTAGTTGTGTGTATGTATTATTTAATTTTCCCAAAGAAAAATGAAATATATAAAATTCAAAACTAACCTAATATGAATGATTTATCATTGCTACACAATTTTTAATCGAAAAGAGGGATACAGTACCAATATTATTTACCATTTCTTACTGTATATTGACCGAGAACATGATTACGAAAACCTCCACCAAATTACAATACTATTTACCATTTCTTACTGTACATTGATTGACAACATGATTACGAAAGCTCCATCAAATTACAATATCATGTTTTAAGTCATTCTAATTGATAAAATATAGGACATTAGCCCTATAATATCATGTCCTATTGTGTTATGTAGTCTTAATATGCACTACCTTAATGTTATACGTATAAAATTGTTTACTAGCATACTAATATTCTATTTATATATGAAATATTAAATTTGGAACAACCTAAAGACTCATAAAAGGCATTGCAAATAAACTAATATCCACGTACACCAATATTGTATTGTTAAAATAAAAGACTTACCGTATGTGATCTTCGATTTCATCACAGTTGTTTAACACAATAATATGAACATTTGCCAACTCCAACAGACTCAGTGTTTCATAATTTGGTGCTCCAAAAGGACGTCCTGTTCCAGAAAATACAGAGAGTTCCCCAGCTGGTTTTATCCTAGAATCATTTCTCTTAACTCGGTTGAATTTGGTATCGACATTTGATAAATACATGGAGCAGAAATTCAGACACTCTTTATCTACGTAACGCACTGTGATGCAACCTTCTGGTCGAGCATTGTTGTTGACATAGCCTTTGAGCCCACCCATTTTCTTGACATTGAGTGTTATAGATAATATTATTTGAACAAATGAAAGTACAATAGTAAAATAAATTGAACACGATATGAAAGTAGTCATGTACCTCTCAAAAGGAACTATCCATCTATATTGTGGTGGACCTCCCATCCTTGCTTCATATGGTAAGTGAACTAGAAAATGTACAATGATATCAAAAAAAGGAGGAAATATTTTCTCCATCTTGCAAAGTAACTTTGCAATATTAATGTCTTCCTCTTCCAAAACATGTATTAGAGAAGTTTTTGAGCACAAATTATGAACAAAAGAACTGAGTCCGAGTATAATTTGTCGAGCATCTTTTGTCAAACTACTCTTTACAGCAGTAGACAATAATTTTTGTAGTAAAATGTAAAAGTCATGGCTTTTCATATTGGACATTTGAAATTCTCCATCCTTTACACATCGAGATATGTTGGAAGTAAATCCATCGGGATACTTGACTGTAGATAAAAATTTAACCACTTTAATCTTCTCCACTTTTGTAATGTAGTAACAAGCACGGGGCATATGAAAAAGACTAACATTTGTCTTTATGTGTAACTCTGATTTCAATCCCATGTTCATCAAATCCTATATTTCCATGTATCCTTGGTATTCCTTGATATGTTCATGATAGTGCCAAACAAACGCTCCGCAACATTTTTCACTATGTGCATAATATCAAGATTGTGTCGCAATCTGAAATTTGGCCAATATGGGAGCTAGAAAAAAACACTAATTCAATTGCCTGCAATGTCACTTTGCTATGGCTTTCTTTGCCTCCCTTGTTCATATAATTTTCCCAACTTGATATCTTCCAAATTAAGCTTATTCAACTCTCCCAATATTTTATGCCCAGATTTAGGAATTATGAGACCACGAAAATCTGTTTTCCTTCAAAAGAATTTGTATCACCATGCCATTCATCATTAGAATCTAAAAACCTACGATGCCCCATGTAACACAACAACTTCTTGTTACATGACAAGTACTAAGAAGTCGTTTCTTTCAAACACACGGGACAAGTAAAATACCCTTTAGTACTCCAACCAAAGAGCATAGCATAAGCAGGGTAATCATTAATTATCCAAAGTAATGAGGCATGCAATGTAAATTTAGCCTTATCGTATGCATCATTTGTCGGAACACCTTTCCACAACTCATTTAACTCATCAATTAGTGGCTGCAAATATACATCAATGGCATTTCCCGGTGTCTTTGGTCCATGATTAACATAGGCATATAGAGAATTCATCTTTCATACACTTCCATGGTGGCAAATTGTAGGGGACAAAAAATGGGCCATATACTATAATAATTTCTTAGGTTACCAAACTGATTGAACCCATCAGTGGCAAGTCCTTAATGCACATTTCAAGGATCTTTAAATTTTTTGTGTGAAACCTATCAAAGTGTTTCCAAGCTTTACCATCAGCCGGGTGCCGCATGACGTCATTTTCCCTAGTCCATTTTTCTTAATGTCACCTCATATTTTTAACTTTATCCTTACTTATGAAGAATCTACTAAGTCTAGGCTTCAACGGATAATAGCGTAAAACTTTCTGTGGCACTTTTGATTCTAAAGACTTATATCTGGGCTCTTTGCAGTTAGGATTCAGACAACTTGTTTTATCCTTATACTCCTTTCGATAAAGGACACAAGCGTGAATCTTAACGTACGTAAAAACCAAGCACCTAATTATCTTTTTAGCTTCATAAAATGATTTAGTAACAAAAGGTTGTTTTGGGATAGCCTTTCTAAGTATTGCAAGCAAAACTTCGAAAGACTTAACACTCCAACCACTTCTTGTCTTCAAATTAAGTAGAGTTATAATGAAGGATAATATTGTATGCTCACACCCTGGGGACAAGTCATCTCTTGCATTATTCAGAATTCCCAAATATTTATCTAACTCACAGTCCCCATCACTATCCCCATTACTATCCCTATCACTCGTATCAACAGAACCATTCATCCAATCAGTTCCCCACTTGCCTATACCAATATCATTTACCATTTCTTCCAATTCAAAATTCATTCTATAAAAATTACCGTCATTAGACACATCATCATCATTTCTACAACCATCTCCAGCCAATTCACCCCGATATATCCATCTAATATAACTCAAACGAATTCCATTCATCTTTAAGTGATTTTCAACTGTTTCTGTAGTTTGATCTTAATAATTATTGCAACTTTTGCAAGGGCATGAGATTTTTGATGACTCATCTCTATTCATGTATGCAAGTTTCATAAAATATTCCACACCTAAAAGGTACAGTTCACCCAACTTATTCTTCAAATCCATCCAAGTTTGATCCATGGCCAAAATTTGTTGTAAAATGAATTTTAAACAACCATAACTACGAAGAAAAAGTTCCAAACAAGTACAATATCATGTGTAACCCATGGTAACTGATAACATATAAGAATTTAAGCCATTCTAACTGAAAGCATATAAGAAATTAACTCGTGATAAAAATAGACCAACAATGCATAAACGATCCAATAATAAAATCAGTGAGCATCAACTTACGGACAAATGACAACTGAATTTTGTGCCTGTAATGCTGATTACAACTTTGTGTTGAATTATCCTATAAACAAAACAGACGAAAGGTATTACGTATCGGTAAGTTGTCCAACTATTGATAAAACCTTCAAAATTCACTAAGTTCAAACTGTATTTTATTTTATTTTTAAAACCCCAAAACCACAAATTGATCCATCAGCCTTCTAGAAAAAAAATCCTATGCCGTCCTAAAATTATCACAAAGAAGCGAAATATGATTCAAAACTTACCCAGGAATACTTTCACATGGATACACTAAAATGAACAATTGTTCAAAGCGGAAGAAGAGTCGGGGAGAATTTTGTTTCTTATATAAATAAAAAATAAAAGGAGGAGTGCTCCAGTTCCAGTTTCGACTTTTCTTAATTGAACTCGTTTACTAGCATGCCATTCACCTCTTACATGCTCTTAATATTTAAAATGAATCCATTCATAAAAATTAGTCAGGATATGATTTTATTTGTATATGTATGTATATTATGATATTATATTAAGTAAAAAAAATTATTCTCTCTTGTGGCATAAACATCTCAAAAATAAATTATACCATTTGTAAACAAACTCAATTGATAAAATAAATACAATCGAGTGTATATAAACTCGAATATTACTCTTAATATTTTTAAAAAGAACAAGTTAAAATTTTAAAATTTATTAAATATTATAATATTTTTTTTAATTTAATGTGAATTTTTTCAGATAGACAAAGTTTTGGGAAAGACCGTCTTTCCATAAACCTATGGAAAGATGGGTTTAATTAGAATAATAGAAAGTAAAATGTCTTAGTTGCAATATTAAGAATTTATTTTGTAACGTGTAGTAGTTATAAAGTTTATAACCCGATTCATGCAAGCCAAAATTTTTATTTTCATTTCTTCTAATTTACACTTTAAACTTTGGTCTTTCCATGACTTATGGAAAAATCGTCTTTCAAGAGATGGACTCATTTTAGGCAAAGTCTTGGGAAAGACGGTCTTTCCATAAATTTATGGAAAGACGGTCTTTCCCAAAACTTTGCCTAAAATATATTGATGTCATAAATAAAACTTCCATTTACACTTTCATTGTTTGATCTTTACTTTTATATTTGCGCACTTTCTATTTTAAAAAGATATTTTATTCATTTATTTTATATACCTAAATCAAATTTGGGAGTATTACCACCTTTAAATTTTCGGCGAAGGTGCTACACGCGAATGATGACAAAATTTTGGATTTAGATAAGTGTTTTACGATTGTGGGGAAGCAGAATATTTGATTTTTAACAAAAAAAATTAATTGGATTACAGAATATGTCATTGGAATATTTGATTTTACAAAAAAATAATTTCATTCCATTTAAAAACTAGGGTAAAAATGCATTCACTCCCCCAGTTTCTTGGTTAGTGCACATATACCTCCAGTTTTTCAAAAGTGCACATATAACCCTGGATTAGCTGTGACATAAACACTCATACCCCTCCTGACTGAGTTCGACGTTGACCTATTATTTTTCAGTATTGGCCAATATTAAAATTACCAAAATAACCTCCACTTTATTTTTGAAAAGCTAAGGACCACTGAAGTGGGGCCCATCCTTCATTAACATCGATATAAAAATGCCTTGTCAAAATTTAAGTTCAAAAAAAGTGTGATCTGAACTAAGATTCGAAACTCTTCATCCGCGACTTGCCTGGGTGAGATTTAGTTTCTGTTTCCAACCCTAATTCAAGCGGATTTCTCTCGCCTGAGTTGGATTACTCAAACGGATTCAGGATAAGGGGCGAAAATCTGAAATTGATTTCTAATTTTTTTAGTTTTTTTAGGGGCAAAACAATCATTTCCTTTGAGTCCGAAAATGACCAAAGTTGAACAATTTTCCAGTTGTCATCAGGGGTACAAATGCACTTTCAAAAAACTGGAGGGTATATGTGCATAAAACAAAGAATTGAGGAGTATAAATGCACATTTTTCTAAAAACTATATACTGAAGACGCGTTCAACATTTTCCAGCTTTGCAAAAATCTACATCCATTCGAGGACGCATTCAGCGCATTTGCTGAGTACATCCTCTATTGTAAGGAAGAAAAAATGAAAACTATGAGGACCCATTTAGCCTCCTCCCCATTTGCATCTGACACCTGTGAAAAAATGATTTCCCGTAAAGATAATCATTGATGATCAGGAGAATAAATAGAGTACAGGATATAAAAGTAGAAGAGTCCAAGTAGAGCTCTAAACAAATATAATCAAACCTATTCTTCTAAATGATTTAGTCTAACACCCCCCCCCCCCCCTCAAGCGAAGCGTCGGATGCTATCTG
>JAUOBV010000001.1:8365906-8377152 GCA_032360425.1 Rubia occidens
AAATCATCAACAAAAAAACTACACAAACAAATAAAACTACTCTAAACTAGCTAATCTCATGGATTCAATATACATCGATGCTAGAAATGGAGAAATAAAAGTTACCAAAGAGGGATTTCACCTCCTGCTTATAGAATCAAGATTCTAAGCACCTATGATGGATTATGAAAACTCATCATAGATCTCAAAGAACCAATGAGAAAAATGAAGAACTAAGTTATTCTAAAGAAAATCTAGGGTTCTTGCCCTTTTCGGCCTATGCTTTTCTTTTTGTACTTCAATCGGTGCATGCTGCCTGTGTGGCCAGACATCAAATCAAATGACTAAAATAAATTGGACTAATTTTCCTTTTCAAAAGTCCAAGTCAAAGTCTAATTCAAATCTATGTTTTTACCTAGTTAAAAAATTTGCTTAGTACCAATTGCGTAAAGAAATATATTTGTCTTTTTCACAAAATCTCATTATTATAATTACTCTCTCAATGCATAAGACTTTTGCGAGAGTACTCGTCTGGTCACCTCAAAATGCATGCTCTAAAACTTTGAACCCATTTTGCATAAACATGGCAAGAAATGATCTTCCAAATGTTGGCTTCACATGTTGAATCTTTTTTCTTGAGCCTTTTATTCATTTTAAGTGTGGTCAACAACGTTCATATCAAAGTCAATGCCGGAAGTACTATCTTAAATTTATAGTGACACTTTCACTAATTATTAATTAAATAATAATAATTAGGATTGTTTTTTTCACTTTCAAACCAATTATATTGTTATTAGTATGTAAACACTATAATGGTGAGGGAGGGACAAATCATTTTCCTGAAACTAAGCCTAAAAGCAAGCGGTCCAACTACCGGTCTGAACCAAAATCATCAATGGAAGAATGAGATGAGTTGATATGGAAGGTGGGAACAGATTCAGTGCTATCGGCAACGCTGGGGCAGGTTATGCACGCGCTGCTGTCTTGTCGGCCCAGGAAACTCCAAGACGCCATCTCCCGACTGGGCTCCACTCCCAAAGTCTCACCTATCCCTATCAGTGGTACAAATAGCTCATTAAATAACTTTGTTTGGTGGATTGTTTCCTGATTCTGTTTCAAGGGCTTCTTTTAATTCTGGGTGTTTTTTTGAAAGCTTCTTTGCAACAGTCATTATGGTTTCTTCACAACTACGTTCTTGAGGCTGCACAAAAGGGGGAAGCTTTGGACCAACTTCTTGTTCCCATGATTCAACATGTTAGTTGTTTCCTTTTCTTCTTTTTAGTTTAGTAAAATGTTCCTGCAATATTTTTTCATGATATGTGGTTGCTCTAAATTCCCTAACCCATTAAAATATTTAGGAGTGTTTGTTTATGTTCTTTCCTTATGCTTTACTGATGTTGAATATTTTCTCCCCTGACAGTCACTGAAATTCAGGGACTCTAAACACATCAATCAGTCAATGATACTGCTTAATTGGCTGTTTGGAGATGAAGTTCTTTTTAAAGCCGTGGTGAGAGATTTTGCGGATATTATAATGAGAAAAGATGATCACTATATTGCATTGGGTTGGTGTACGCTTGCTCGTGGTCTCATTGATTACGAGATTACTATGAGTAAGCTGATAACAAATGGTAAGCTGATCATTGCTGACTGGAGCTATTTCTGTATTATACAACTATTAAGGAGCTATATTAAAAAAACTATTCAGCATAAATTATAACACTGGGAAGCTCTATGGAGATTCTTACTTTTTTCTAACCTTCTAGTGTTGTATCTAGCATTGCCAAGAACTGATGATCTAGTCCATGTAGGAATACGGGAAAAGTATGCTGCTCTCTTGGAGATTCTATGCTCATGTTTTGGACAGCTTTTGGCCCTAATAAGCAGAGGAAGGTGAATGGCTTTTTTGCTTCTCCTTCATTATAGCAATCTAAAGTATACACTCTTGCATGCCCTTCAGAAAGGGGGGAAGGAAGATGCTAGGGGAAATATTAGTTACACATAATGCATCTTTGCCTGCCCCTAAGAAATATTTTTCGTTACAAGCTGGAGGAAATACTAGTTGCATTATCAATGAACCTTTTTTTTCTAGCTCACTATTGTGAAAAATTCTAATATTTACTTTGCGTTTTAGCTTAATTTGTCACAATTACTAATTTTTTGAAAAAGAGATATAAGTTACAAAACATGGATGCATACCATTCATAATGCTACACTGTCATTAATTTTAATGTTGTGGTTATTTCATGTGTTTCATATTCAGCCAAGACATGTTTTTGTTTCTCTCTCAAAAATGTTGGCTATGCTAAAACCTACTAGTATTCCCTAGTTATTAAGGATTTGCAAATTTATTCATATGTGAATTTGCGAATCTTTTGTTAAATAAAATCGCGTCCGAGCATCACTTTCTTTATATATCATGTTTAGAATTTGTTGAGTCTGTGGTGTTTCAGTGGTTGGCCTTGGAGGGGTATGGGGTATTTGAAATGTAAATAAAATTTTCATCATGCCAAGTTTGTTCATGAGAGCAGTAAATTATTGGGGTTTGTACATGTTGGTCTAATATTGGTTTTGTAATAAATTTCCTTAACGTTGAGCACTTTGGGTGTAGCACTCTACAGGGTGGATTTGAGTTGCCAACCCGGCTTGCTGTTGCTTCTGCAGATTTTCTTTTATCACTTACGGTGGCACTCACAAGGAATAATCTTAACTCTGATGCTTCATATAACAAGAAGAAGTTGCATGATCTTGATTCTCATAATCAGCCAGCTTCTGTAGATGTTGCTTCTTGTCTTGTAGAAGTAAAGGAGACTGAGGAAGCTTTCGAATCCTTGAAAGGTGTGGGAACAAAATTGTTGCTTTGGGATCACATAGATGACTTGATTAGCCTTGTCGGGAGACTGAAAACTGTATGTGCCTATCCTCTGTTATAAAGTGATTATTTTAATAAGTTTCTCTCTGTTTTATCTTTTTCTCTGCCACTAGTATTCTGTGTATGATCTATGATTGTTCTGTCATGAGAAGAAGTTAGGACGAGACTGAAATAATGGGGCATTATATAATTTGACCTGAAAAGGTAATATATATTCGTAGATAGTGCTACGGCATTAACACATATCATGTTTATATAGTTTTTGATGATTGAAGTAGCTGTTTACGTCAGGCTACAGGAACTAATCTGAGTTTCTTGGCTAGATACTGATAATGCAAACTTTAAATGAGGTGGTTCAGTCCTTTAGGTTGGGTTGGTTTCAAAATGTCCCTAAATGTTGGGAAAGGTCTGGATGGAACTAAGTCTACAAACAATAAGTTATGGAATTTAATGGAATTTTCAAGTGCTCGTATAGTCCCTTCTTTTTATCTGAATTAGTTTGAACCTGAGGATACCAATTCAGTTTGTTTTGTTGCTACCTTTTCGCTTTGCTGCCCTTTTGATGATCATCTTTTCCCCCCTTTCCTGATTATGCTTGTACAGCAGAAGAAGATAGAAGACACTGCTGCATCCATTTCGTTTAGTTTTCTTATTCTTTTGTGATAAAAATATACTGTAGAGTTTGATGGCAATTCACTTGGTAGATTTTATGGAAGCATGCATTAGAAAAGATAGATTGAGAGCAGAAAAGTGCATACCTGGTAAAGTGGTATCAATCAAGCCAACATAATCGTTGGTTGCTTGAAAAGGGTTTTGCTTGAGTTTTGGTCCAACATTTATCATGATCAATCTAATAGCCAATAACTGAATGCAGCATAACTGGCTACAAATTGTGCTACAAGTCTCATTCCTTTTTATGCTCTGAATTCATGTACATTTATAACATCTTTAGACGATCTTAAGCTGTGACATCTTAGAAATTTCAAGTCACTCATTTCATGGCACTCTATACTATACAGTGGAGCAGAAAAAGCAGGTCACTACATTCAAGTGGGTTGGAGAGAGTGCTTAAGTGGTTGCAGGGAACTCAAGCAGAGTACGCCTGTTTTCAGAATGAGGCAGGTGTTGAGAAAGTTTGTTAAGCTTTGAATTACGTGTATGTTCTTGTATTATCTTGTCATTAACCTGTTGATGACGTCAAACAGATACTCAAATTTTGAAGACTGGTATGTTGTTGCTCTCTTCTTGTTGGAAACACTATGGCATGCTATCACACTTGGAACATTACAACTTTTCCCAGCAATACAAAGAACTGTTGAATGATTACTTGTCTGGAATAGAGGTAATTACCTCCATATAATCCTCATACTGTGTACGAAATTTTAAGCCGTCTTTTCATGATCTGTTGTCATTCTCTTTTCTTTGATGTTATATACACAGGCTTACTCAGAAAATCATGGCGATGAACCTACTGTGGAAAATAGTGCAATCGAGACGATTAAGTTTTTCTTGAACTGCCTCTCTCTTCTGTTGGGACAATTAAATAAGAAGCAATTTGAAGACGTATTAGCAGAACATGGATTTCTGATGTCAAAACTTCTCATTTCACTGGTAGGACTTGATATCTCTTTGAGAAACTGTAGCTACATGTATTCTCTCTTTCTCTTTATTTTATATATTTAATAAATTTTTATCCATTGCCTGGAAATATACCTGGCCGATATGTACATTCTTGTCACTGTAGTTTTAGTTGAAGAAGCTATGATTTGAAAATGCTTCATCTTTCTGGGTAAAAAGAAGTTAATGCAATGCTATCATGTTTATTCATGAAAAGGGCTACTCAGAACAGCATGGATGATCTGGATGGGCTATGTTAGAATTAGAAAACAGAGATATGACATGACTGATGCACAAGCTACCATGTTAGGGTGGAAAGTAAGTGCCAGTATGCACTCAGAGTAGGAGAATATGTGTCAAGGACATAGAGCATGCTACTGAGGACATAAACCATTGTACACCTCCTAAGATTTTTATCATAAGCATGGAAGCATTTTCGTAAAGAAAATAATTTTTGCACTAAGCAGTGTTAAATTTTCTATGTTTTGGTTCAATTTGAGAATGGGGCATGCAGGTTTACAATGGTTTTGTATATATTTGCATCTATCTGATCTATGTGCCTATTGATGTTAACTTACCCTGAGCAGAGCTTCTGTTGCATTCTATGTAGTTTCACTGTGCTGATGAGGATGTAGTTGATGCTGCCATATGCATCTTCAAAGCTGTCATCTTTAAGACACATCTTACCTCGTCTAGAGACTATAATGGCGATGCTAGAGAGGTGGAGTCTGTACTGCCAATGCTACTACATCTTCTGGATGAGCGAGATGGTGCAGCAAAAGCTGTTGTAAAGCTTGTTGCTGAATATTGCTCTTTGTAAGAACAATAATCACTTCTTTTGACATTTCAACTTTCTGATTTTTCTTTGCAAAGTTAAAGTCTTACAGCAATATGTTGATATTTTAGGTGTTCAGACAACGACCGTCTTCAAAATATTTTGAAGGATCTCTTTTCTGGAAACTTTTCACGGAGGATGAATGCCATTGATATAATTTCAGATATTATTCACTCATCCCTTGAGTCTGGTAGCTCACTTTCACATCAGATGTGGTATGAAGCTATTGCTTTTTCGGACCTTCGCTGATCAGTACTCAACTGTTTTCTTACTCGCAATAATTACTTAACTGACAGGCAAGATATAGCAGGCCACTTGTTGCAGTTTCTTGAGGATGAAGAACTAGTTATTCAAAAACGGGCATCAGAATTACTTCCTTTAACTGGTCAGTGTCAGAATAATTTGTAATTTCAAATTTGCAGACAGTTTTTAATTGGTCTGATTTTTTTTCTTTCTTTTTTCGATGCTAGTCATTTTCATGGCTTTTGGTCCATATACACCTATCAAATTCAAAAATTGACCACCATACTGAATTTGTCCCTTGTCTTCTATGTCTGGTATCTCTTGGTTCCATGATATTTCCTCATAATGCAATGCATGACTCCCCCTCTGCACTCTTCTACAAGTTAAAGAGGATTCATTTAGGTTTATTGGTTACCGAACAATTTATAGCATAAAAGTACTTAAAATGTCACATTACCAGTTCTTCATTTTAGTACAACTATTAATTTCTTCTTTGTGTATTTTGTATTTGTAGTAAAAAAGGTCGTAAATTTCCTTGGCAGACATTCTTCTCCTTTGTCCTGGTTTTATTTTGGAGTAACATATTGGCAGGACTGTTATTAAGTTATTTTCAACTTCTAAAGAATTTGCTTACAGTGGTAAAATTGGGAATTTTCTCTAGTTGGAGAGTTTACAAACTTAATATAGCTCCTCATGTCACTGTTGATGCCACCTTACTGCCCTTATGGCTTGTTTCTCTTTCTAATTCCACTGTTTATTACTGCAGAATCTTCTCTAGTTTTGCCTGCTCTGGTCAGTCTTTGCTGCACTGAAGAAGATAAATTGCAGCCCTTGGCAAGTGAGACATTGCTTGCAGTTTTGAAAAGTCACAAGGATGAACCTAAAGTTTTGTGCTTGCTACTTGATTGTCTGAGGTATGATGTGAACACATTTTTGTGGTAAATATTGCTCGTTTAAACTCCCTCATTTTGGAGGTTCTTTTCCACAAACATTAACATGCATGTTAAGGTATTTGGGGGTAGAGATTTGTATCATTTGGTAAAGGCTTTCTTGTGCCCCAAGGATTGATCTAATGTGTAGGAAATAAAAGACACTGGGCTGAGCCATGGGAGTAGCGAAAAAAAGAGAATCAATGTCCACAATGTTTACTATAGATGATTACTTCTGCCGAAGTGACTGGAACAAGTGAAACTTTGTTTCAATTCTTCATGCATCTTGCTTTTCAAATGATAGACTTCCAAAATATTTGGGAAAGGAAAAGGATAAGAGGAGCAGTCGAGCAGATGATGTCGGTCTAATTCGATATTCATGTTCTTTTATTTAAGACACAATTTTTTATGAACATCATCTTATATGCATATTACAAATCAGAAAAGGAAGTTAAGAAGCTTGAGTAAGCATTATAGTTTTCAACCACGCCATTCTAATGCTTTTTCTGTTCATTGACAATCTATTTTGCTATGTACAGCAAACTCTGCAGCACATCAGATGTTGCTGGCCATGCAAAAGGTATTTTGTATTTCTTTCCTTTTTTTTCAAACAAAAAACAAAGGAAATGCAGGAACAACTCTTTCAATAATCAATTTGAATAATAGTTTCTTTCATCTGTGTCGATAAAATTTCATATTAAGTACCAAAACAGGTACTTGTTAAAGGGTTATTAGGTGTATATGTATGCATACATATTAGACCTGTTTATTTAGCAGGTAAATGTCTTTCAGGATTTGCTTCTTACTTGTTTTCTTTCTGGTTCTCAGTGTAGCATTTGAGTCTATTCTATGCTAAAATCTTTGATTTGGGAATTAGTGGTGATAATAACTTTTGGAGGTTGGTGGTGTAAATCAGTGCAAATAGAAACTAATTTAGGCTTAAATCAATGAAGAGTAACTTTAGGTGCAATGTCTAGTGCTCTCTATGAGAGATACCTAACGTTTACGACTTGTTCCTTTGTCTCCCTAGTTCCAGCTATTAAGAAATTCAGCTTGTTTTTCAAATGAACTTGAGGAAAGCTTTGTCATTCTGTTTATGTTAATGGAAACCTATGGGATTATTTTTGTTTAGATTATTATTGCTGATGAGATGACAAAGTAATTTATATATCAGGACTGGATACGGACAAAGTGCTGAAGCTCTTACCAGGGTGGTCAAAGATGGTAAAATTGGTCTTTTCTCTCCTTAATATTCTTCTGTAATGTATTGTTGTGGTTTAGTTTCTCTTTTCTCTCTCCATACACTTAATGTGTTTGTTGAAGCATAAGACTCCATGGATGTGTGTCAAAGCCATATTATGTTCTGTTATGATCACGACTCATGTAGACATGTGATCAATCTGATTTTTTGCTATGTAGTGGTAATGTGGATTATCCAATTGATTGAAACGTCACAATATTCATTCATGTATGGGAAGTAAAAGTAAGTGTGAGGCACAAAACTGCTGCAAATGAGATTGTGGGTTAGATTCAAGGTCCCATATCTAGTTGATTAGGTATATAGATTATAGCAGAAATGTGTATCGGTTAAAATCATCTAATTGCTCATGTGTATTAATGTGTATTTGAATCAGGTCATATCTGTTTTAGCTCTGTCTATATGCCAAAATTACCTGGCCTACCAATCCTTTTATTTACTTGGGCAGTTTCACTTGACAAATGTTTGACTTCTGTCGGAATGAGTCATGTATGATATTCATAGGTTTTGTTTTGGTTACTCTATGAACTGATTAGGTTTATACAAGTTTTTCATGGTTACTTTTGTTTGAAATCAGAGTCTCTGACTTCTGTGTCTGTGTTGCTTGTGGTTAATACTTATCATTTCCTCCCTTCCCTGTCCTCCATTTATTGGTTTTACTGGTATAGGTTCCTCTTGAATGATAAACTAATCCTTTTTGAAGCTTCTATAGTATTATTAGTTTGGTCTAGCCACTGGATCTTCTTGATTTATTTTGTGTTTGTCTGTCTCACAATTTCGGTTTAAGGTCTTAATTTATTACTCAAGGACATTGAAGGCCTTTCCTCCTAATTAGGTTCAATCATTGAAACATCCTCCTAATTGATCCATTTCTGTTATGGCTGTCTAAGTTTTCTATGCTTATTATCACTCTGCCTTTTCAGTTCATTTTAGTTGGGCGTCCATTTCCCCTTTCCAATAGCATTGTACAACAGACATGCTTTAGATATTTGTCAGCACGTAACAGTTAGTTTGGGTTTCTTGAGCATGCAAATTGAGGATCAAGGCTAGGTTGAATGCATGAACATCATCTTCTTAAGCTCCCTCATTGGAGTGAAAGATTTTGACATATTTGCAAACTTTGTTCCAAGCATCGATGCTCTTATTGTTTTAATCTTTCAGGTCGAAGATTGGCACAGGATGATTGATGCATTGTTAGACAAGCTCTTTGAAGAGCCATCTAATGCGGTTACTATTAGGTTATTAAGTTATATGAGTGAAGAATTAGCAGACTCAGCAGATTTGGTTTTTCATCGACTTCTCCTGCATGCAACAAGACAGAAAAAGTGGGTAAAAAGTTTCTGATACTTAGATAATCTCCTACCCCGAAAAGTTATTTCAGATCACTCTCAACCACAACTGATTCTGTCAATATCCGCTTTCAACTTGTGCATTTATTTGGTATCAACATGTATTCACGTGTTCATTAATAGGCATAAAATCAGGTTCAACTCTTGTCCCTCTAATAAGGGATTATCTTGTTAGAAGTGTGAACAATCTCAATCTTAGCTGTTACTTTTAATTTTTAGCTAGAATGAACACAACCGCAAGATATTATCTGCATAGCCAATCCTACATATTGAGATATATGCTTAGCTGTTGTTATTTGGGCACGTGAAAATAGCTCAATGAAACATGATAGTTCACCTGTTTTTTTTCCCAAAGAGCATTCCACAAAAATGTAACTTATATTTGATCTTTACGAAGGGAAAGAAAAAATGGACTCACTTAGTTTTTAGTTTCCGTTACAGTTGGTACTGCACTACAAGGTCTGGACAGCCTGGATTTCTTGATCTGTTTTCTTTCCCCATACATGTGGTAGGGTTGTTCTGAAAACCTTTGATCACTTCGAAGCCACTGCACTATACCAAAAAAACTACTCCATCTGTCCCATGAAAATTGACATATTTACTTTAGGCACAACATTTTAGGAGAGCTGATGTGGCTGGGAGGGAATAATTATGGAAAAGTAGCGATATTTTGGAAAAGCAGTGGATCCAGTCTCTAAGTTGGTAAAGTTAAAAAGGACATGGTGGAAATTTAACAACATATTCTTTGCCATTTTAAGTAATTTTCAAAGTATGCCACTTTAGTTGGACGGATGAAAATAGAAAATATGCCATTTTTCGTGGGACGGAGGGAGTAACATTTTGCACCTTTGTGCTGACTTGTGGATTTTATATTCTGATTAGAGGCATAGACAAATGATGTAAATATATTTACATTGCTGAAAACTTGACGCTATGTTTGACTGATCTACTTTGATGAATGTTAGCATGCTTCCAGTTTGTCTTTTTGAGTACAACAATGGTTCTTGACCAATTACTAAGGAACTCTTAATGTAATATACTTGGGGAAATCTCCTCTATTCTTATTTTGGTCTCGGATATTCTTTCAAATACCGAAGTCCGTTTGATAGTGAATAAGCTCCAGTAAACAATGTTTATGCTTCTTTTCTATGCACTTCCAGTTTGCTCTGTTATTTTATTCTCCCCTTTATTTTGCAGCATTTGGGAGGGTCTCTTAGAAGGGGAGAAGGCTGGGACCTGCCAAAATATCGATACTTTGAGCTCCCAAACTTCACTCTCTAGTCATCTTTGCCCATTACTTGTTATTCGGCTGCTTCCATTACGTGTTTTTGACAACCTCGGTTCTCCTTTGATGTATGGTAAAGATTTAAAAGAAAACATTTTGCAAGGTACGCCTACTTGATAATTATTATGTCCTTTCATGTTCCTTCTGAATCATTCTCTGCATTTAATGGTGATTGTAGTGTCTGGTCCATAACCCTTCTTCATCATGTAAATGGAAATCTATGTTGATGGTGAAAGAAAAACTCTTACAAGTGCCTGTTTCTTTTCTCCTTTCTTCCCAGCAATCACAGATTCTTTTATGTGTATCTTGATACCTTTTGGAACATCTTTAATTAATGAAGCATATGGAGTTGAAGTAACGGACTGCAGCTAGAATCTATCTTTTGTTCTTTTGTTGCATGTCAATTTCACCAGACAGAAACTTAAAGGCTATAACCCCCTTCTCTTACCTATTAAGGGTCAAGTAATTACTGTCTTCTGGCTTCCATATAATAAGTAACCCATTGATTCTGAATATAAGGTCTGATAATTAAGTTATATTAGATTTCATTTTTCTATCCAAATTACGCATCTACAGCCATCTTCATTTTCCCGTTGCTTGTTATTTTTTAGTTCTCTTCTCTTTCTGAGGCTACATGTCTTCCGTATCAAGTTGACTTTTGATTTCAGAAGTCACCTTCACTATTCAACTCTTTTGTTCAAGTTTGGTGGAAAAAGAATCTACAGTCTATTCACGCCTCACATTTGCTTTTATTCTATTGATAATTCCAGGTACTGGAATTTCGAATTTGGATGCTACTGAATGCATTGGTTCACTTCTTATTAGTAGGTTTGTGCAAGAACCCAGGCATATTTGAATTTTCTGAACTTCTATACAATA
>JAUOBV010000001.1:8419860-8429860 GCA_032360425.1 Rubia occidens
CACTCGCAAACGTCGATATTATTGCTTATACTATATCAAGTGATAAGCATGCATGAGAATGCTTCCCTCTTTCTTACCGTACCACATATTTGCTTGTTTTCCCAAGAATCTGGACGTGAATGCACACAAGAGCAGTCATGCTTAAACTGCTAGGTTTTGGCTGCTAGGTTTTGGTAGCCACTAGGTGCAGCTTTTCTTTCTCTATTTCTTTTACATATAAATCATTCAATTTGTTATAATATTATGTCATATAAAATCATCATAATCAAATGGAGTTTGGATGCACAAACTACAATTTTCAACAAAACTGTAGTTTGGATAGTTCAGGAAAAAATATCATAGTTTGAGTTGCTCTAATAGCAGTACCGTCACTTTAAAGATTCGTTTATCTTCAGCCTACTATTTTGTTTCTAATATTTGTGAAACGTGTGAAGAAAGGAAAGCAAGTGAGATAATAAAAATAGTGGAAATAAAGCAATTTAAATGAATAAATTGATTTATTATTTTTTTTCAAAATTTTTCAAAAATTAGAAGTAGGAATAAAATAGTGCAACGAAGGAAGTACATTAATAAAATTTTGTGTGTCAAATTTTACCAAGTTTAATTCTAAAAATCATTAGCTGTAAAATCCATAATGAGATCTAATGAAATAGCGAATTTAACCTGGAGGTGAACTGGTACGCACAATTTCAAATCACAAGATAGCTCGATGACTCTTTTTTCCCATCGATTCTAAAACTTGAAACATCTACAATCCTTTAATGCAACATATCATCTGGGGAAAAAGAGGGGAGAAATTGGTCATCCCTTGGGCTTTTCTGTTCTTATCCTCCAACGGGAGCAAGGTGGTCCTGGCCTAATTGAATTTAAAAAAATTGTAATCAATTTAATCAATTCAAAATTATCAGTAGGTATGCCTTGAATACGTATTAGCCGCTTCGACAGGTTGATACGGGGATCTCGCTGCCTGATCAGCGAGTTGGGGATCCAGGGGCAGAAACGCCCCCGGCCCAACGGTATAGCATGTCCTCTGTTTGGGTTGTTATTGACATTTTGTCTCTTGTTCTGGTTTGGGCCTAAATATTTCTGGACCCAAAGCTGTTAGGGTTTAAGGTGGAGAGGGCTATATATAATGTCTCGTCCTTTTATTGTAACTCTAAGAGATAAGATTGGTAGAGAGTAGGAAATCTGTAATACTGACCTCTCTCTAGTGGAATCCGATCTTGATCGGCCGTGGATGTAGCCAATTGGTGTACCACGTAAATTCTCGGTGTTTTGTCTTTCGTTTTATTTTTCAGTTTGTTCTTTGTCGGGTATTCCGCACAACATTAGCAAAATGTGATAGAATGTCTAAACATTACACCAAGAATGTCTAAACAACTCTATACATCCTCCTTTTGTTTTATGATGATTATTAAAATATTACAAACCGTAACAAAATTTCCTCAACTTTCTACAGTACTTTTTCACAAAGCTCAAAAGATCAACATCAGTAGGGGGTGGTGATTGGTGAGATCAGTAGTGCGGCGAGGTGGTGGTGGTATCCGTGGCGGCAGAGGAGGCTGGAGAATGAGAGCTCATTCCACCTCCACCACCACCACTATGGCTACCACACTCATCATTTCCATGTTGCCTTTCATTTTCGCGTGTCGTGGGATCTTGAAAGGGAGGAGGCAATGTAGCGATCGGGGCATAGATTCCGTTAGAGCTCCCTCCTCCTCCACCACACGCCTCCCCGGAGCCAGTGGCTGCCGCCATTGCAGCATATTCCGGAGGCGGCACCCATATCCCTCCCACCACCACAAACTGGGGTGCTTGTGGATTGCTAATGTTGTTGTGCACCGTCGGACTAGGTCTCCTTGTATGCAAGCGATATTTCTGCATTGAAATGCCAGATTTTTCATACCAGACTACGCGTTACTCTTTTAATTCAACAATATAACTCTAATAGTGAGACAGAGAGAGTGTGAAAATCGGATTATGCGAATATTTTGAGAGATATGGCCTATGGAAGCTAGCAATATCACAGAGCTAAAACAGTTGTCATCTGAAGTTTACACCAAATTAAAGCAAGTTATTCTCCATTTGGCTGAAAGAATGTTCTGTCACCAAACTGAAATCTATTCTCATAATCAAGAGATGCTCCACTAACTATATCAAGATTTCAACATAAGATTCTGCTCCCAACATGTATCCAGATTACTTCTTTTATTCTAAAGCTTGATAAAACATGGTCGTAAATTAAGGATGATTTCACACAATCTAGAAGGCGAAACATTCGCAAAAAGTAAGATTATAAGGAAATTTCTGACCAAAGAGGATAAGGTTGAAAGAACAAACCTGTAAATGGCTTTTGACTTCGTCATTGGTGAGGCCATCTACTTTCATTAACTCCCTGATTTGTTTTGGAGTTGCAACTGGATAAAAAGGTTGTCCAAAATCAGTTACGAATCGATCCAAAATGCTAGAAAGACTTTATACAATCAATTCACACCAAATCAGATTTTAAAAAATCCTCATTCTTACCATGTGCACCACCTAGTTGATGAAGAGATGACAGAAATCTCTTGTGCAATTCAGGTGACCAACATCTTCTTGATTTCCTTTGAGATGAAGAAGATTGCCCATCTTTATCTTCCTTCTTACCGCTTTCGTTTCCGCCGCCGGTGCTTCCACCGGTGTCCGCCGTGGAGCTGGCTTCCGCCACCTGGGCCAATGTATTCCGATCACCGCAGCTGTTCTTCGGCGGCGTTTCCGGCTTTGCAGCGATGGTGGTGGTGTCTCCCGGGGCGCTCTTTTCTCTCATGAATGGATGGAAAGCTCCGCCGCCGCCATTTCTCTTCACCTCCGTGACCGCACTCTTTTCGGTGAAATCTAGGATAGACAAAGATCGATAAAGATTAATCTTTGTGAGAATTAAGAAAATCCCAGATGGCAAAACACATTAAATTTGAGTTTTGATCCGATTTTTTGAGGAAAAAACACATCTTTCTTACCTCGGATGTCTTAGGTGGAACTGGGTCGGAGGAGCAAAATTTGTTAAGAGCATCTCCAATGGTTTTCTATATCTTTCAGTTGCTATACTGTAATAATTTTTTACAGTTGCTATAGTGTATTTACTCCAATGGTTTACTCTACATCTCTTTAAAAAATATATATAATCCTTCATATTTTTTATGAAATTTTTTCCCATTATTTTATTATATTACAAACTTAATTTATAATTACCTTAGATTATTAATTTATAAATTCATAAAATAAAATAATAAAATAATCTAAAATATTTTTCATCGAATAAAACACTTAACATTACACCAAATAATTTATAATATGTTATTTTTATTATTATAACAAAATTTTAAAACTAATTTTCTGTATGACGTATTAAAAAATTAGAATATTTTGTTATTTCAAATTATGTTTTTCTTTAAAAAAATCAGTGATATATATATATATATACATTTATGGTTTTAATTATATCTTAAGAAGTTATATATTTTAACAAATTATGATTGATTATATATAGTAAATAATTAAAATCAGTAACATATTATAATATTAGTATAAGTTATGACTGATTAAATCAGTAACATATTATATTATTTATTAGGTTATTCTTAGACAATTTGGGTTTAGATTAGTCAAAATGACTTCAATATTCCCGGCTGACAGAACCATTCAAAAAGCAAATAATTTCCATTATATGGTAGTTGGGATTACAGATGACTTATTATTTTAAACTAAATAAACTCTTATATATTAAATGCACATAATGTATGAACCAAATAAAATAAGAAACTAACCTACACGTAAATCAAATCATTGAAAAACGCAAAGAAAAGAAAAGATGCGGAAAAGGAAAACAACCAACAAATAAACTGAAATCATTCAATACGCAATAGCGTAGTCTACAGTGCACTTCAAATTTGAAGTTCTACTGTTTCCACGCAAAGTTCTGAACGCTATTTTGAAGTACCATTGGAGCAACATTTTTCTACTTTATTGGACTCTAAACGTAAAGTTAGAGTCCATTGGAGATGCTCTAAGGGTGGCGGGGAATTGGAATTTTTATATTCCCTCTATTCAGCCAAGATTGACACGCTTTTCAGTCAACTTTCTCAAACCATGTTTGACCATAAATTTCATGTAACATATAAGTAGTAATATTATCACATAAGATATCGTTGGATTATACGTAACATGTATACGTAACATGTACTTTTCAAACATATTTTACATATACTAACATACGCATCAAAAGTTATTAATGGTCAAACATGCCTTGAGAAAACAGGCTAAAAAGTGTGACATAGTTAGCTGAATGAAGGGAGTAACGGGGATGCCTTTGCAAGCATAATTTCATTGTTTTGCTCACTTTTATGAACATCTATCTTGAAGATGAATTCATTTCTAGAATTGGTTAGGTCTTTGTATCTCTTCAAGTCGACTTACATTTGTCTTGTCATATTCACCAGAAACGTGACACAAGCTTCTAACATAACTGTGATAAATCTTGATGAACAATGTGAACCTTACACGTGACTGTACGAGTGTCCTTTGTCTTCGTTTAAAATGTGCAGATTTGCTCTGTGAGAGCTTTTTGTTTCTAGAATAATCATGTCCAACAGGGTAACTAATTTCTTAATTCTTATAGAATCCATCAAACTAGCTTAATGTCTAAAGAATGGACGGCTCTCTTTTTGTTATAATTGATGTAATTACTGAAACACATGGAAGCCTGGTTTAAGGCATGTGAAGTCATATCTCTCTTCAAGCGCTTGTTAACTCTAGTTGCAATTATTAATTTAATGTATAGAAGCTGAGAAACTTCTTGTCCCTTCTTCAATAAAGATATTATCTGTGATTAGTGGGTTGTGAATGGAAATCCAACTGGTCAACATTTTTAGAGAGCTTACATCAAAATGCTAGTGGGAAGAAATGATCCCTACTGTAGAAAGAAGAATTATCTCGTTCCAGTATTGTCACTTGGAAATTGGAATGAGCCTTTCAGCATATGTATTGCTTAAATTGTTCCCAAAACTGTGGTTTTGCTGTCTTTAACCCTTCATGCCTTGGTCGTCTTTGAAATATATGCTTGTTTTATTCTTTCAGGTGCAAGTATACACAGATCCTGAAACATTTCAAATGATGGGTAAGTTGGATTTCTCAATTTGAAAAGGGGTTCTGTATTTGATTCTATTTGCTGCTTCTAATTGTATTTTTCTTCTTTATTTTATATTGATCATACAAGTAAAAACCTACCCTCAGAAGCAGCAAATAGAACAAGTAGATCGCTACCTGAGAAGCAGCAAAGAGAATCATTTATTAATTGGCTTGCAGTTGGATTTTTAACATTTGCGAATTGTGAGTGAGACACGTGGTCATACTGTTTAACACTTTCAGGTAAAGAGCACGCGCTTGTTATATGTAATCACAGAAGTGATATTGATTGGCTTGTTGGATGGGTTTTGGCTCAGGTTTGTTATAAATGCCCTGTCTTAAGCTGTTGATGCTTTCATTTCATTGTCTATTTTACTTCCAAAAAAGCTTTTCATTTTCATGCATTTTGCAAGAGTGTTAAACAGTAGATTCAAAGTAGTTAGATTTTATGATCGTTGTGGATATAAAAAATGAAAAGGAAGAAAGGAGCTTGTCTAGTAATTCTTTCTAGAGAATATCTGGTATCAGAAAAGGTGGAGTTACATGGATGTCAAAGAAATGTCTGCAAGTCTTTGTGCTTGTTTTCCTTATAATTTGTTGCTGCTAACAAGGGTTAATTTTTGGATTTTTGTGACAGCGATCGGGTTGCTTGGGTAGCACATTGGCAGTCATGAAGAAGTCATTTAAGCTTCAGCCTGTAAGGATTTTATTTTGACTTTATTATAGATTGTAGCGCAACTGTGGTCTGTATTTGCCATATCATCTTGGCTGTTGTTGACCTCTTCATGTTGAAGATTCCCGGCATAGCTTTACTGAAAATTAAGATGAGCTGCATCAAGCCTTTGCATATGATGTCAATGCAGTTTCTTCAGTGACACTTCTGTGTGAATAATGTTTGGTACTGAGATTGGTCATTTTTAGCCGTAGTTTGTGTAGGTTATGGCTACAATGTTAGCTTTAAAATTGCACATTTCTGTTTCTCCCACACTCATGTTGATTTGACATGACTTGGAGTTCCTGGATCAATACAAGATGTCTGCAATGAAGTTGCTTATGTATTGCCAAATATGCAGGTCATAGGCTGGTCCATGTGGTTTTCCGAGTATCTGTTTCTTGAAAGAAATTGGGTCAAAGATGAAAGTACCCTGAAGGTGTGGTAACTAAACTAGTCCTCTGGTTGGCTCAAGTTCTATGGCCGCTTTTCTGTTAAATTGCTTTCAGTTTTTTTTGTTTTGATAAAAAAGTACAAATTAGACTTTGGCTGAACTGTATGCTCTTCTATATGCAGTCAGGCCTCCAACAAGTGAGGGATTATCCTCTACCCTTCTGGCTCGCACTTTTTGTTGAGGGTACTCGCTTTACTCAGGCAAAGCTTTTAGCTGCTCAAGAATATGCAGTATCAGCTGGGTTGCCTGTTCCAAGGAATGTTTTGATTCCCCGTACCAAGGTTGAGCTATGCACATACTCACTGATTGCGTGAAATGAAGATGGCTGTTTTCTTAATAACCCCCCACTCTGATTGACTTGAGCCTTTGTCATCTTGGATCTTTTTTATTTTAATATGCAAATCAGTAACTTTTTTTAAAATTTTTGTCTGTTTTACTAACAATTTCTTTACTTAGTTTATATTGTGCTCGTCTAGTGCACTTAAATACTCTTTTATGCCTTGCAAAAGCATTATTTTTAGATCCTTATTTGTTGTGCCGGTTTCTTGGAATGTTGGAACTGATCAATCTCTAAATTGCTTTGTTTTTATATGGAATCGAAAGTTGATAAACATTTAGAGCTTGTGCAGTTCTGTTTTTATTGATTAATTACATTATTTGTTGTGCCAGTTTCTTGGAATGTTGGAACTGATCAATATCTAAATTGCTTTGTTTTATACGGAATTGAAAGTTGATAAACATTTAGAGCTTGTGCAGATCTGTTTTTATTGGTTAATTACTTGATTGTAGCATAATATTGATAGTATCATCTGCTAGAAGCAAATACCTGCTTAGGCTACCCAATGTTCCTGTGAGAAAATGCTCAAATTCTGAATGCAGCTTTAAGAGCTGTAACACCCCAGTGATTTCTTCCTAGAAACCATCTCCTCTACAGTTGGTGCTGTAGCATGTAGCAATTACTGTATTTTCCATGATTTATAAAGTTATAGAAATGTCCTCATGTAGTCTTACTTGCTAGGGTTCTGAAGTATTCACACTTTCAATTGTTGATTCCAGGGATTTGTTTCAGCAGTCAGTCACATGCGCTCATTTGTTCCTGCCATTTATGATGTCACAGTTGCTATCCCCAAAAGTTCACCACCACCAACAATGCTTAGACTCTTCATGGGGAAATCGTCTGTGGTAAGCCTTTTAATTTGTTCATCCTGAACTTTGGTTCTATGTTAATCATCCATCCCACACGAGATGATCACAAGTTGCATATTGTTTGGGAATTGTTAGAACTTAATCTCTGTGGTGCAATTTTTGAAGAATTTAGCATTTATGCTATAAGGGTTGTACACATCTCCCGCAGAGTGGTAGAGCTTCTTTGTAATCACTGTATATGAACTGCTATAAATTATGCAGGTTCACGTGCATCTTAAGCGGCACTTGATGAAAGATTTGCCTGAGACAGATGAATCTGTTGCTCAATGGTGTAAAGATGTGTTTGTGGAAAAGGTGCTTGGTTTTCCCAAATGATTTTATCTGTCTATTCTCATCTAGATCTGGGTTTTACTGTTCTGCTGCGACCTTATGAATCTAATTGTGCTTTCCCATGTCCACCATGACTTTGCAATCAGGATAAATTATTGGACAAGCACACTGATCAGGACAGTTTTGGTGAGGATCTGCTGAGAGATGCTAGACGCCCTGTAAAATCACTCGTGGTAAGTACTCTATTCAGCTTAACTATACAGTTGTGTTTCGGTTTCCTGTTAACAAGCTCATTCCATTGAGCAATGAGTGTATCGTGTCAGTCAAACTCATTGGTTTCTGCATGCAATCATAGGTGGTGGTTTCTTGGGCATGTCTGATTGGTTTGGGGGCCTTGAAGTTTTTCCAGTGGTCACCCCTTTTTTCCTCCTGGAAAGGTCTGGTGGCTTTCACATTTGTGTTGGGGATTGTTACTGTTGCGATGCACATTTTGATAAAAGCATCGCAGTCAGAACATTCAACTGCTGCTAAGGTTTCCCCTGGAAAGGTCAAGAAAGCTGAAAATTCTGCAGAAAGTGTACAAAAGCATGAGTGAATTAATCACAGATTTACATCAGCCGGCACAGTAAGATGGATTCATATTTGTACCTTGTTTTGCATAGTGTAAACCCGTCGGACTTCAATGTTTTTGTAACAAGATAGAGATTTGATCTTTTATTAATCCTGTGGACTGGGCATGGAATAGAATGAACCTTGAAAGGGTCAAGGACTGGTTCGCTGTCATATGTCTATATTTCTCAAATTATAACCGTGATCCCTGAGTTCGTTTCATTCAAAATCTGTAAAATAAATGGATAAGTTTGGAGAACACAAGTGGCTTTCCTGACTACAATTGCGACAGAATACTCACGTTAGGGCACGCAATAAATTGTAGGGTTGGTCATGTTGACTTGTGGGTAGAGTGGGTCGGTTGTTTCAGCTAAAATTGATTTAAATTTTTGGTCGAATGTGTGGGTTGGATCGGATTAAAATTACCATAATTTTGGATCGCGTTGTGTTGGATCATCAATCGACTCAAGTCATGCAAGTAAGAGATGGTCTTTTGTTAGACCATTTAAACTTTAGGCAAATACATTTATGCAATTCTAATTCTAATTAAGTTTTAGGGGCCTGATTTTACAGGAATCTATTTCTAATATTTTTACATGGATCTATCTCTAATATTTATACAGGATTTTTTTGGTCTAATTTTTCCCATCATTTTCTCATCAGCTGCAATCTGCAAAAAAAATAAAAAAATAATTTTAAAAATGCAAAAACCAATATGATCATCGAACTGAAAAATCATAAAACCTAAACTAAAAAAATGCAACAAAAAATAAATAAAAAATCAAATTAAATCAACAAAAAATAGAAAAAACATTGACTACAACTAACAAAATATCAACTGAAAATCATAAAAACATCAACAATCATAAACTAAAAATCACAAAAACATCAACAAAATTATCATTTTTTAAAACTACAAACATCAACCTATATCACCCAAAAGCTAAAAATATCAATTCCTATTGCCTAAACTTCACCGGAAAATGAAAAACGTCAACATAAGAAAAAAAAAAACTACAAAACATCGACCTTTATCACCAAAAAAGGTACAAATATCAACTCCTATCACCTAAAACTCACATAGAAAATGAAAAACATCAACATGATAGGAAAAAAGCCAAAAATATCAAACCATATAACCCCCAAAAAATACAAAACATTGACTCATATCAAATAAAACCCAACCGAAAAATGAAAAACATCAATATGAGAAGAAAAAAATAAAAACATCAGGAAAAAAGCTACAGATCTCAAGTGTATAAATTGTTCACTTTGAAAATCATAAAACATCAACAAATTTTTTTATAAAAAAAAAGAACTACAAAAATGAACCTATATTACCCAAAGAGCTACAAACATGGGAGGTCGTCGCGGTACCTCTCAAAGTTACTATTTTTAATCCCTAAGGTGCTCTTTAACTACAACTAAGAAGATAATGGCAAATCGGGGTCGTCCACGAATAAGAGGGATTTTTCTAAGGGTTTTCACAAGTAAGGGTGAATACTACACTATATATATATAAGCATGTAAAAGAGGGGGGGGGGGGGTTGGTTGGTTGGTTTTTGTAAGTTATGGATTTAAAGACAAAT
>JAUOBV010000001.1:8557988-8571806 GCA_032360425.1 Rubia occidens
CTCTCAACAGATTCCTCACAAAAAAAAAGGATGGTAGTAGCCATTATAGGTAAACTGGGAGAAAAGAAAATGAAAAAAGATAGGAAGACTTACTGGTTGGAGAGAAGAAAATGATATAGATGATGGTGAAGTATAAGAGTTTAGCGCGCTGCAAAATATCCTCTTCAAACAACTCGCGAATAAAATGAGGAGAAGTTGAACAAATGGACTATTAATAAGCCTGAAATGGCTGCTAGATAATGATTATATTGGTAAACTCTAAAGTTTGAAAAAGCGTGAGAATCTTTTCACATCTTTCTTAAAAGCAACCACCACCCACGTGCCCTTTCACGGAATAGATTGAAATGTGGGCCCTTTCAAATTATGTCAAGGATTAGAATAAGAAAACTAAACACCACCTCAAAGATCGAGGATAATCTCGACATGATTCGATTTATAGTTTGAACATTTTTGGATTCGAGTCTTCGAATCATTGTCTCAAGTTTTTGTAGCCTCGAGAAAATCTTTTGTTTTCTGGGGATTTTTTATGATGGTTTGACCCCATAAGCCTAAAATGACTTGTTGGGCCTGATCTAGCCCAATAACTGTATAAGAAATGATCAAACCTGATGACCGTATCTATTAGTAATTAAGAGATAGAGTTGAAAACAAATACTACCAGGGTTACTCAGTGTAAATAAAAGGCACGTACACATTTTAAAATTCATTCTACTTTATACAGTATTGATACGGTTTGCTGACTTAATCATCAGAGAGTTTCCCCTAGGACTTCCGGGGGCTTGTTTATTTACAGATCACGATCAAGGGACTTGACCATAGTGCTGCTTAATCGATTTCGAGACGCATCAACCTTGAAGTGAAATTTTTGTCAGCAACACGTTTCTATGAGTAATTATATCTAGTATTATTAAATAATTCCAGTCCAAGGACCCTCATACTATATGCTTATGAGAGCGAGCAGCGATCACCTTATGAAATAATGTCTAAAGTAGTTGATTGGGCAAAAATGATTATTTGAGTAGCAAAATGAAAAAAGAGAGTAGCAGAATGATTATTCTTCAAGAAATTTATCATCAGATCTACACTATAACCATCATTGACTTGTTTTACTTCCATAGATACCCTCCTGATCTGCACGGCAGACTGCAGAGTCAATATTGATGGAGCATTTTGTTTGACATGGAAGAGAAATCAATGTTTGGGGACAAAGACAACTCCACACTTCACTGTTAATCCATCACATGACCGAACCTAACAAATTTTACCTCTCATTTATCCCAACACTCCCAATCTGTTTCTTCCTCAAGAAATGGCCATTCTTCAGGCTCTCATTATCCTCCTCTTTTTACCATTTCCCTTCTTTGGGCTGAGCTCTGCTGCATCAGAGGCAGATGTTCTTCTCACATTCAAGAACTCCATGGAAGATGCCATGAATGCACTTTCAGAATGGTCCAATACTTCATCCATTCATCACTGTAACTGGACTGGAGTGGCTTGCACTACCACATTCCCTCAAAATGTCTACTCTGTTGATCTCCAGGGTTTGAATCTTTCTGGTGAAATATCACCTTCAATATGCCAGCTCCCTAACCTCACAAGCCTCAACCTTGCTGACAACTTGTTCAACCAAGCCATCCCTTTGCATCTCTCACAATGTGTGTCTTTGGAGTACTTGAATATGAGCAGCAACCTCATCTGGGGCACAATCCCAGATCAGATTTCTCAGTTTGAATCCCTTAAAGTTCTTGATATCAGCAGAAACCATGTTGAGGGCAAAATCCCAGATAGCATTGGCTCATTTAAGAGTCTTCAAGTTCTCAACTTGGGTGGAAACTTTCTCTCAGGCAGTGTTCCTTTGGTTTTTGGGAACTGCAGTGAGCTTGTGGTTCTTGACATTTCTGAGAATCCATTCTTGCTCAGTGAAATACCAGGTGATATTGGTCACCTGGATAAGCTTGAGCAGCTTTTTCTCCAAAGTTCTGGTTTTTATGGCCAAATACCCAATATTTTTGAGGGTTTGGAAAGCTTGTCAATTCTAGACTTCTCTCAAAATGATCTCACAGGGAAATTGCCTCCATTTGGTATGTCTATGCAAAACTTGGTTTCCTTTGATGTGTCTCAAAATAGGCTATTTGGGCCAATCCCAAGTGGTATATGTGAGCCTAAAGGTCTCACAAATCTGGTTCTGCATACAAATTATTTCAATGGCTCATTGTCCGATGACAATTTTAAGGATTGCATCAACCTGGAGAGGTTTCAGGTTCAGGACAACATGTTTACAGGGAACTTTCCTTCCAGGTTATGGTCTTTGCCTAAAATAAAGCTTATTAGAGCTGAAAGCAACAATTTTTCTGGAGAAATACCAGATGCAATATCACAAGCTGTGCAGTTGGAGCAGGTTCAGATTGATAACAACAGCTTTGTAAGTAAAGTTCCGCAAAGTCTCGGGTTCATAAGCAGTTTGTATAGATTTTCGGCTTCCCAGAATAATTTGTATGGTGAACTTCCTCCTAACTTCTGTGATTCACCTGTAATGAGTATCATTAATTTCTCTCATAATTATCTCTCTGGTAGTATTCCTGAACTTAGAAATTGTAGGAAGCTGGTTTCTTTGTCTCTGGCTGACAACAAATTTGTGGGTTCAATACCATATTCATTGTCTGATTTGCCTGTGCTAACTTATCTGGATCTTTCACGAAATAATCTCACTGGTTCAATCCCAGAGAAGCTTCAGAACTTGAAACTAGCTTTGTTTAATGTCTCCTTCAATAGGCTCTCTGGTAGAGTTCCACTGTCATTGATATCTGGCCTTCCTGCATCATTTCTACAAGGAAATCCTGATCTTTGTGGACCCGGATTTCCGAATCCATGTTTAGGTGACAGGTCTGGCCACAGGATATCTAGTGTTTCCAAGTTTGTTGCTGTCATTGTCTTCATGGTATTGGTTGTTATCACTGCAGCTGGTTTTGGAGTTTTCATGTTAAGAAAATCTCAGAAACAGAATTCTCGAGCGGATTCTTGGAAGATGGTTTTCTTCTATCCCTTAAGGATATCTGAGCATGAACTGATGATTGCAATGGATGAGAAGGCTGCGGAAGGAAATGGCGGAGCTTTTGGAAAAGTTTACATTGTAAACCTACCAAGTGGTGAAAGTGTTGCAGTCAAGAAAATGGAGAACTTTGGACATCTGTCTTTGAAATCTTTGAAGGAAGAGGTCAAGAACTTAGCCAAGATTAGGCACAGAAACATTGTTAGAATCTTAGGTTTCTGCTGCAGTAATGATTCCATCTTGTTGATATACGAGCATCTAGGGAGAGGCAGCCTTGGTGATCTGATTGGGAAACCAGAATTTGACTTACCTTGGAGAGTTCGAATGAGGATCGCCATTGGAGTTGCTCAGGGGCTAGCATATCTTCATGAGGACTATCTCCAAGTCTTGCTTCACAGGAACATCAAGTCAAACAATATTCTTCTTGATGATGGTCATGAACCTAAACTCACAGACTTTGCTCTGGATAGGATTGTAGGAGAATCTGCTTTTCGTTTATCCTTGGTCTCAGAATCTGAAACCTGTCCTTACTTTCCACCAGGTACTTATGAGATGCTTTGTTTGATTTAGGCACTGTTTTCATGTAAAACTTCCTTCCTTAAGCATCCCTATTGAATATGAGTGTTGACCACATCATTAAGCCGCGGTGTTTTGTAAGAATTTTGTGCATTGATTGTTGATGATTGCAAACTCAAAGTAGCTTATATCTGCTATATTGTATCAGGACAAGAGGTACATAAACATTAGACATATATGTTAAATTCATGTTCAGTTATTTTAGATGTTTCCAGACCATACTTGCTGGACTTTTTGTTGTCACATGATCTATATATGATATATCCATCCATAGTACTGATTATGGTAACACTATAACTGATGATGTCTAACTATTATTACCAGCACTAAAGAGTGAACTTCAAACTATGCAGAATATGGGTATGCCAAGAAAGCAACAACACAGATGGAAACATACAGTTTTGGAGTTGTTCTTTTGGAGCTGGTGACAGGGCGGCAAGCAGCGCAGCAGCCAGCCTCAATGGAGTCCCCCCACGACGTTTTGAAGTGGGTGAGAAGAAAGATTAACATCAAAGATGGTGCAGCAAAAGTTCTGGACCCGAAGATCCCTCATGTATTTCACCAAGAAATGCTCGATGCTCTTGAGGTTGCTGTGAAATGCACGAATGTAATGCCGGAGAAACGGCCCTCCATGTCTGAAACTTTGAGATCTCTTCAGTCCATCAACCTTAAAACAACTAACATGGCACCAATTAAAGGTTGAGAGGGGAGAAATTGATTCAACTTCTCTATTAAACATGCTTGGGATTCTAGATCTTGTACATTATAATAATGCCTGATTTTCCTTCGTTTGCTTGTAATGGAATGCATGTGAAAACAGAAACCAAAACTGAGTAGGGATGTTTGTGAAGTAAATATAGAGTACAAGAGGGTTACAAAGGTAAAACTAAAATGCCTAAACTCTAGAGATACATCATACCTAGACCTCCTCAATCTTAACACCCCTTCCAGCCCCTCCAGTGAAGCGTCAGATGAACCGAAATGCAAGGCTTGGACCTTAAAATCTCAAACAAAGGGTGAGAGAGACCCTTAGTGAATATGTTGGCAACCTGAAGAGAGGTAGGTACATGATTGACACGTAGCTTCTTAGAGGCAACTAGCTCCCGAACGAAATAGTCGATATCAATGTGCTCACGTGTTTGTGAGCCACAAGATCCTGAGCAAGAAACATGGCGTTGTTGTCACATAGTATAAGAGGAGACTCAAAAAGTGGAAAGTGTAGATCGCGAATCAAGTGAGAAACCCAAACAACCTTTGTCGCAGTGTTGGCCAAAACACGGTACTCAAACTCCGAACTGGAATGAGAAACTTTAGGATGTTTCTTGGCAATCCAAGAAATGAGATTTCCACCAAGGAAAACTGCATAGCCATATGTTGAATGACGAGTCTCAAGAGAACGAGCCCAATCAACACCAGAGTATCCTAACACCTTTGTCGAAGTAGAAGAGCGTAAACAAAGCACAAGGTGAAGGGTACCACTAACATAACGAAGATTCCTGGTCATAGCTGTAAAGTGGTTATCACAAGGGTCCTGAAGAAACTGGCTATTAGAGCTCAACGCGAACACCAAATCTGATTGAATGATAGTAAGACACTACAGTTCACCTACCAAAGACCAATATAAGGTGGGAATGGCAAAGGGTTCACTTGAAGTGCTGAGAAGCTGAGAAGAGGTACGAAAGGTTTGGAGACCGGCGCAACATCAGATATACCTGCACGACGGAGAATATCCCGCGCATACTTTGCCTGACCCAAAAAGGGGCTGGACGAAATGGTAGAGACCTCTAGGACGAGGAAATAGCTCAAGGAACCAAAGTCCTTAATGTAAAACTTATGATGGGTCAAGAGATAAACCAATGAATGGTGGTGGGATCATTTCCAGTAAGAATGGTCTCATCCATGTACACCAGGAATTGTAGTAGAACACCACCTCGAGAAAGTGAATAGAGAAGTTTCAAAGGAGCTGTAGACAAAACCAAGCTGGCGAAGATAAGTGCTGAAACGCTCAAACCAGGCCCGTGGTCCCTGCTTGAGCCCATAAATAGCCTTCTGTAGACGAAAAATATAGTCAGACCGAACAGGGTCCTTGTAGCCAATGGGTTGCGCCATATGTACCAGAGTGTCAAGAAGATCATTAAGGAAAGCATTCTTGACATCTAATTGGTGTATAGACCACTAGCGCATGGCAGCAATGACAAGTACTATACGAACAATGGAAGCTTTGATAATGGGACTAAAGGTGTGGTCAAAGTCAAACCCTGGTAGATGCGAGAATCGTGAGAAACAAGGTGTACCTTTGGGTGCTCAACAATACCGTCAGGAAGGTACTTCAGCCGGAAGACCCACTTAGGACCAACAACATTCAAATCATTCGGTTGAGGAACTAAGTCCCACATATGGTGTTGACAAAGAGCGAACATCTCATCATCCATCGCATCAACCCACAGGTGATCATGAAGGGCTTCCCAAAAATCTCGAGGCTCAGAGTGGTGTAAGTTGTGAAGAAATAATACCGGTAACAACATAATCATCAAGACGATTGGGGCGCCGAATCCCACCAGGAGGCCGAGTAGTCATAGGATGTGTCCGAGGAGGCGGCAGAATAGAAGAACCATCAGAAGAAGAAACACTCAACGAGGGAGACCCATAATGCACCAAGGAGAATCTGGGGCCGATGGGAGGTTGGGATCATCAGTAACAGGAACTGGAAAGTCTTATACAGTAAACAATCAAGCAGATTAAGCAAGGCACTGAAGGGGATGACGAGGCCGGTGCAGGAGAAAAATAAAGAATCATCGAATCAATAAAAGTAGAAACATCTAGTAAAGCGAAAGGTGATGAGCTCGAGTCTGTAATGGCATAGGGACAACAGGATTAATCAAAGCGGGCGAGTCGAGTAAGATAGACCCGACCAGAAGAAGGATCAAGACATCGTAAGCCCTTGTATTGAGAGCTATAACCGATGAACACATAAGGAAATGACACCGTGGCCACAAAGTTTTAAAAAATAACCCTACACTTCAAATCTCTAACCTAGGTAGAATGGAAGTTGTAAAATTGCAAGTTGATGCTTACGGTGAATGTAGAATGCACAGGGAAGTAGTGTACGATAGTTTTTATTAACATTTCATTAAGGTCCTTTTCATTGGAGTTTGGAGAACAATAATTTTCACTCTGTAGAATCACATAGATTTTTATATTCTTGGTGTTTTATGAAATTAAATGAGAATTAAAATTATGTTCATTATTTTTTGGAAAAATGCTAGTGAATGGAAGTGTTTGTGGTACCAATCCCACATTTTTTTAATGATTCCGCGTTATAAGTTCCACCGGAGATGCCATTAGTCCTTCGGATTATGTTAATATTTTGGATTTTAGGAATGCATCCTTGATACTTTTATCATTTATGTTTTTACAGGGAGTGGTATCTGGAGTTTGTTTTGTCAAAAAGGTCTTGAAGAGTATCAATTTTGAAATGAGCGGATCATCGTTGTTATTTGGTGTTAGGAAGGATATTTAGAGAGAGATAGTATCTGTTGGTGATTGGATAACTCGTGTGAGTGGGATGTATATGAAGTTTGTAACTAGAAATGGTTAATCTTCTTCGAAGGACGTTATTGGTGAGAATTATAAAAACTTTTCTAAAAAGTTAATTAAAATTGATATTAAGTGCAACCTTAGATTTGATGGATTTATCGAGGGGTACAAAAATATTGGAGGTTTTGGTGATGAACTGCATGCCGATGTTCAGGGTGGCCGTGGCACTTCATCACGTGCCTCTTTCAAGGGTGACTGCGGCAAAGCTATGAATTTAATTATACTTTATTTGAAAGCTATGAACGCTTATCTTAGGAACTTAAATATTCCTTGTAAGCCTAAGAAGTGGGCGATGCAACTAGGCTACCAGATAAGTGGGTTACTATTCACATATAGAGATATGGAAGTGGAGTGGATGATGAAATTTGAGGCGAATGTGGCTGAGGTAGGTGAGTGTGAGACAAGTTTCTTGGAACAAGATGTTGTGATTGCCTATTTTGAGAGGGAGTTAATAAATATTATGAGGCAAAAAAAGGAATGACAGAGGCTACTGGTAAAGAAGACTCGAAAAGTTTCTCAGAAGACAGCTATTCTTCAATTGGATAAAAGAGTTACATGTTGAGTGCCATCACTTGAAAGTGATGTCTGATGAATGGAAAACCTGATATGTAGATGTACGCAAGTATATTGTACAATTGTTGACTAAGTATGAGTATATGGAAAAGATAATTGAAGATTGACACAACTATTGGGGCCACCTCGAAGAAAGACGAAGGACACTTGAGGCGTTTCTCAAGGCTCAACATGATTTAGACAAAAATGTTTGCTACGTTATTGTTCAGGGTCAAGGAGTGATACATGGGATTCTAATGAAATTATGACTACTTGTTGCCATCGAATGGAGCAATAGGTTGAGGAATTTCAATTTAGCTTAGAAACTTACACATACTCTGTATATTTGTTGAGTATGCAACTAGGACGTTGAGACTGTGGGCTTATTGTCGACTGTAGGTCCTACTAAATGAAACACATGAGATAGATGGAACCTGTATGGGATACACATAGTGAGGCGTGTCTACATATGCTTTGGAATTTGGAGAAGATATTACAAGGGGAAGATAATGTTGAGAAAGTTTTGATATCTGAGCTTTCTTTTTGAGGTGGTTCTTGAAGAGCTAGCATGTCTAGCGATCATCTTGGTTTATGGGCTTGGTAAGTATCAAGAAATATAAGCAGAGTAATGCAATGAGTTTGCGTTTTCAATCATGCATTTTCTTATTTCTTGATAAGGGCATCCCATGTTAGGTTATGGGTGGCTAGACTTTTAATTGGAAAGTTTACAGTGTATTCATAAATTTTGGGTATAAGTGATTTTATATGATTTGATTGTAATCTTGCATTGGGGTATAATGTTTCTTATAGCTAAATTCATGAGGTTTAGGATAACCTAAGGTGCAGAGTTCCATGGATGACGTATTAGGAGCTTCAAGCCAGTGGATGTTAACGGGGTAAAGGTAGTCTAGGAGGGGGCTAAGAGCTTATTATGAAAAGTCGTTAGAGTGTAAATTTCTCAGAAAGAAGGAAAGAAATTTCTTAGAGTGTAAATTTCTTGAGTTTGTAAGAGGGTAATGATATGATTTTATTGTGAGCTTTGGTTGTTGCAGCCAAAACGTAGGATTATCTTTTACTTGTATCGCTAGACTGATAATTTTCCAGTTATGTGTTAAGCCGTGGACGATTGTCCTAGTTTTGCCGCTAGGTGGGGGAGTCTTCAGTACTATGCAAAGGCACAGGTGATTTACCTACTTGTATTGCATTAGTGAGGAGTGGTTTTTATGGAGCAAAGCTGTGAGTGAGGGTGTGGTGACATTTCAAGGTTTAATGCTAGCTAGGCGGGTGGATTACATGGTTGGAAACTACGAAGCTAAAATAGGGAAATGTACTTTTGTGATTTTTTAGGTTGTGATTGATTTTATGTGGCCACTTCTCTCGATGGTAGCAATAATCTAGTGGACCATCGAGATTCTCCGGGAATTTTTTTCCAGGTGTGTGTAAGGGTAGTCTAACAGCTTGTTAATAATCCATCCATTAAACGTGATATCTTTTTCGCCAACCTTAGTACTATAATATCAATTCCCAAAATCGCGCATATTAGCATAAAATTGACAAACACAATAAAAATATGCTTTTTCATCACATTAAAGTAAATTTTTGACATGTTGTTCACTAAAAGGTTTGAGGGAATTGCCCAACCTTAAAGCTAGGTACTCATTGAAGTCACAAAGATATGTATCTAAAATTTTTCCCTTCTCACGTAATGATTTATACTTACTTTGAGAAATTTAGAAATGAACCTTGTTTCATCGAAACCGGCATTGTCTCTAGTCGAATGAGATCTCGGGTTTCCGATGCTTGAACTTCCCCTAGCCATGGCAATATGTAGCTTAGTTTATCAAGAAGTGGGAAAATTTGGATTTTTTTGCAAGTTCGTAAGCCTAGGGTTTGTGGAATTGGGGGTTAATTTCTGAATTTGAATCGACCCCTGTTTTTATATACTTTGAATTTTCCGAGTTCAGAAGTACGGATTTGTCTCTATGTAATAGGGAGACAAAATATTTCTGAGCCCGAAAATAATTTTTTCGGAATAAATGAGCCCTTTCAATTTTTCATAGGCGGCCTGGAAAGGTGGTACGAACTCGTAAAGTCATTTTCAAGCTCGAAAACGGATATCGTACATACATGTGTAAATGAGAGACGAATTCTTTCCCAAGCTCGGAAACATGTCTGGCCAATAAATATGAAGCCAAGACACATTTCGGAGCTCGGAAAAGTGTCTGCACTTTTGGCATCCAAGTCAATTTTTGAAGTTACATTCTACACATAAATCCGTAACATGAACCTCCAAATTTTATAAAACCAAAAAAATTTCACTCAACAAAATCCATACATTCACAAACCAAGAATCCAAACATGATCTAAACACAAGAATCCAAATTTCGATCAATCAAACACAAGAATCCAAACATTATCTAATCAAATGGAATCCAAATTCTCAAATGCAATCCAATTTCTCAACTCAACCCGACCAAACTCTTCTACCCAATCATTTTATCAATAACAGAGTCCTCTCCCTCATCTTTGGCCCCGATGTTTTTTTCAATGGCTTGACCCCATTTCCATCGTCCCCGCCATGATCATCATCATCTTCACTCTCTGAGAATATCAGCTCGGACTTAGGCGAATCGTCATTATCGCTTAGTTGCAGATGGAGACCTTAAACTTCCAGGAACGCGCCGTGCTAGGAATGAACATGTGTCAATATCTTCTGCACCTATGTCATGTCCGCACGCATACGGTCGAAAAACTTGGTCACCCTAGCCTTCCAACTGCCGCCAGTATCTGTAAATCAATAGTAAACAAAATTAATTGGTAATTTTTTTTTCATATATACATTTTGAACTAAAATGATAAGAATAAGTAAAAAAAATTATTACGTACCAGAGCTCGATGCCTCGTCTTTTTTCTGCATTGGCTTCGCGAGTTCTCTTTGAAATTTAGCCCTTTCACCAGGTATTGGACGGTACTCCCACTTGTCATCAAAGTTGATAAAAAGCTGCTAAAGTTGGAACAACCTCTTGTCGTAGTATTTCATCCTAAGAGCCTTATCTTTAGGAATAACACCCGCCTTCTTTAGCATAGCGGTTATCAAACTGCCGTAGGGGAGATCTTTCCTTTTTATTTGCTCCGCATTCAACATGAATGAGACGAGAGCATACTTGGGGTTTATCTTGACCCTTCCATGACCTAGTAAAACAGCATTAGGTTAGCAGTGGTCGGCTTGCAAGTTTGGCCACCCGTCAGTAAAACATTGACACATATGCACTCATACACTAGGCACTGCTCTACGGTCAACACGATGATATCATAGTTCTCTGCCTTTCCCACATCACTTCCCGCCCTCCTAAAATATTGCCTAACCATAGCGACCAGACAAAGTGGGATAGTCTCACTCACCCTCGGTCAAACACGTGTGTGATAAATTTCTAGGGGACCATTAGGGTCATCATGCCTTAATTTCTTGGGGGTGGTGTATGGGGACTCTAGGTCTTTGTTAATTGTATAAGTAGTGACAGATACATCTTTCTCATTTACTTTGACCTAAATTCGCATAGAATTGTATCACTCCATCCACATGAACAGGTTCATCCACACACATTAGGTTTTCTAAATGTTGGGGTTTGAAATGTGCAAGCAAATAGTTTAAGCTTAATTCTCTGATGGATGATGCTAATATAAACTTCGAATTTATAACTCTCCTCTTCAAAAATTCGAAATACCTTTCCTCGGCTACATAGTTGAAGAATATAGGGGGTTTTTCAATCTCCGTGACGGAACCAGGGTTCTGATCGATTGACTTCAATTTCACGCTTTTGTACTTGGTTATCATTGCGAATAGATGTAGATTTATAAAAGCAAAAACAATTTTCGAATTGGGGATTTTTGCGTTGGCCACTATAGGATTTTGATTAGGGGATTCGAAGGAAATTTCACATTATAGCCTATTTTTTAATTGAGGAAAATATTTTCCAAACTCGTAAATGGGTTCGATCTATTGTACTACAGTAACAGGTGCTTTTCGAGTTCGGAAAATTAATCGTTGATGTTTTCTGAGTTCGGAAACTATTCGCATCGCAAAAAAAAAAATCAGGGCTTTCAAATGGGTATTTATTACCCATTTGAATGAACATGGGCTTTTCCACCATATACCTCTTCTCACAAAACTCCTAAACCCTAAACCCACTACAATCCTTTCCGTTACCATTTGAATATTTCATTGGTTGAATATTGAAGGTATGTTTTCCTTACTATTTCTCATCTAATCCAAATTCTCATTATAATTTTTGTTCTTGGATTTGTTTGATGTGCAGGTAGGAGCTACGAAGGAGTATTTCATATCCTTTCATTGATAAAAAGGTAAATCCTTGCTCCAACATTTTGCTAGGGTTTACTATTTTGGAACTAAAATCACCAAAATAATTTTTTTAGTGTCATGATGTTAGTTAGGGTTCACATTTTGTCATTTAATGATTAATATTTTAGGTGGAATTTTGTTATTAAGCATGATTTGTGTATTATATAATTGCTTTGGTGCCTAAAATGTGTTGGATGATGAAATGATGCATTAAATTTGACTCGCACATGTTATATTTCTACATTTATTGCTTAACTAAAGTATTAGAGTGGTTAAATTTTATGTTACTTACTATTGTGCCAAAAATCCTATGTATGATTAGTCTTCTATGTACACAAGCCCTAATTTTTTTTCTGTTCTAAGTTTATATGGAATTTCATTTTTTTACATATTAGTGAATTATTTATCCTTTATGGCATTATGGAGTGAAGTTGAAGACCAATGGAGATGTGAGCAAGTGAATCAATACATTATGTTGATCTACACCTTGTGAGTGACTTTAATAATTTCATTTCTAAATTCAATTTTCATTGCTAGGACATTTATTTCCAAAAAAAAACTTACTTTCAAATTCTCCAGGTACGCTTCCAACCGCAAGGAATGAGAATCACTACTCTTAAGATGATATCAACAATGCGTGGAATTCATCGGCGATTGCAAATAATGCTCAATCTGTCCACAACAATAGGGAATCCCGATATGGGTAGGGACAATGCAGTTAGCTAAACATTGAACCTTAGACATGTCGGAATAGTTTTGCAGTAATTTCTAATGTTATGTATAGAGTATTGCTCGGTTAGTGTTATCTTTAGATCTTTGTTTAGGTGAAAAATGATATCTTGTATTGTATATAAATTGTGGCTATGTGTTAAGGATGCTTTTGTGGTGGGAAAGGTAATGAAATAAAATTTATACCACAAGACAAGAGTGTATTTCTGAATCCATAAAGTCTTTCTTCTCTTCCTTTTTATTTTATTTTTAATAGGTAATAATGATATTTCCAAGTATGGAAACATATGACAAGAAATATTTTCCGAGTTCAAAAATTGAATTTAATTTTCCAAAGATCCAAAATGAAGCTATTGACCATTTCTGAACTCAAAATTATAGTTTTACGATATCGTAAACATCTACACCACATGCTAGGAAGAAGTAATTTTCCAAATTCGGAAACTATTAAAGGTGGCTCTCTGCCTTAATCAAAGCCGGTTTTTAACCGCTTTCGTTATCCCCTTTTATAGGCAGTTCCTGAAACCGCTTTATTTTTTATCAATTAAAGGCAGAACCATTAAAGGTACTTAGAAAGTGCCTTTAAATTGCTGATATAACCGCCTTTAATAGGCCTCTCCAACACTAGTGTCAAGACATTAGCAAGAAAGGTTCAATTAATTGCTTCCAAGACTAAATCTAGCCTTGATAATGAAAACCCATAACAAATCTAGAAGAATTCATGGAAGAAATACAAAAACTAAGAAAATATGGAAAAACTAGGGTTTTGATACTCCAAGTCGGGCTTGGAAAATGGGGAGAAGAGGGGCTATTTATAGTATAATTTGGTCAAGAAAAGACCAAAAGTGTAGCAGAAGTGTGCGGCCGTGCACCCCATCGCATGGACTGATGAATCTGGTGCCACCGATTCGATCCTTTCGTCGTGATCTCTGAATCGTGTCCGACCTGCAAGACA
>JAUOBV010000001.1:8910190-8920668 GCA_032360425.1 Rubia occidens
GTCAACAGGATAAGATCAAATCTAATCAAATCTAATCATCAACATTTTGACTTATTCTAACAGTGCCGCAGGAGTCATACATCGCCGAATCATGGTCGGGCGCGACCGAGTTCCTAACTCCCCTGCCACGCTGCTCACCCCAATCGAAACTGCTACCCTAATCGGAACCGCTGCTCACCCCATCTACGACCACCGCTGCTCACCCCATCTACGACCACCGCTGCATACACATCTCCACCATTTGCTTAGTGGAAGCGTCACCAGTTTTTGCAGCGGCGCTCCTCTGAAACGTCCGAATCCTTGAGCTTGTAAAAAGCAATGATTTGAAGGACTTTGGTTTGGCACATTACGGTTGAATATGAAGAAAAGGTAAGGGTAGGTGTGGTTGAAATAAGGGCGGCGGAGGAGAGGCAACCAGTAAGGGTAAAATGAGGGTTTGGTTTTATCTTTTTTTAAAAAAAATTAACAGGGGTATAATCATCTTTTTGAAAATTCCGGCCAAATTGACCGTTGACCTACTGGTCAATGAAATTCAGGGTTAATTTTGCACTTTCAAATTTTACAAGATTATATCTGCACTTTCGAACAAAATATAGGGTTAAAAATGCACTTTTCTCAAATAAAATAAAAAAATATTTATATATACTTATTTTTTAAAAATATGAGTTTGGTAAAGAGTTAAAAATATTATATTTTAGAATAGTTAATGATAAAATATTGTGACACGTCAAACTGAAGTTTGATTTTCGATGTCTGCTTTGGAGACAGTTTAATCAATATTTGTCATCAATGCTTTTTAATCTATCACACAAAGGCCCTATAATAATCCACCATGTGGGTCATACATTTACGGGTGATATTCTTTGCATTGGAGATGCTTAGTCAACAATAAGTCTATTTGAGGGAGTCTATCAATATATATTTTAGTCACGTCAGATTGAAGGTCATAAGTAACTGTTGCATTGGTAATGATTTTTTCAACTAGAACTCAATCATGATGATGTGACTAGTGACTTTCATTAAATTGATTTATGCATTGGAGACACGGCCGGTCCAATGTATTTTGATGCCCTGTGCGAAAAAATTATATTGGGCCCTTAATATATAATTTTTTTTTTTGCATTGATATAAAATTATCGAAAGAACATGGGCCAAAAAATGGGTTGGGTCAAAATGGGTCGGGTTGAAACTCGCGGGGTCAAAAATCATTCAACTCATGGGTCAAAAATGGGTAAACCGTGAGTTTCAACCCATATATGAACTCATACGAGTTTAATATTCAAACTCTCATGGGTAAAACTCGTGGGTTTCAACCCATGTTTTGACCTAGATGGATTTATATACAAGCCCATATGGGTAAATCTGCGGGTTTCAACCCATACATTGACCCATATTAGTTTATATACCAACTTGTATGGGTAAATCGACCCATATGGGTAAACATGTGGATTTCTACCCATATAGGTAAACCCGTGAATTCCAATTCATACGGGTCAACCGGTGGTCAACCCACAAACCCAACCCGTTAAACCCATATTTCTAAAAAAATATTATTTTGAAAATAATATAATTTTAAAAAAATAACTTACCCAAAAAAAATTATATAATTATTTGATTAATTATGAATATATATATTTCATATATAAATTAATATATTGTTTATAATTGATAGTATTTATATGTGAAATATATGAAACAAAATTTATTCTTATAAAATATTTATTTTTTATCTTTATGATTTTTTATCTTTATAAATACTGTATATTTTCATATAAATATATAAAAAAATTCTTATTTATCAATAATTAGTAATATATGTATTAGTTATTGTTCCTAAATAAAATAATATATTAATAACCATGCTCACTTATTTTAAATTGTAAATAGCACGGGTGTTAATTTAGTTGGTGTTATTATTTAAGAATATTAAATTTGTTTATGTAATAAATTACGTAGGATAAGGTGTATTAAACTATTATTTTTAAAGATTGAAGCTTTTCAAAGAAGATGGGAGAAATTGAGGTAAGAAGATTGAAGTATTTATTTTAGCATAGTATAAAAAAAATTTGTTAATTATGATACAGGGAAAAGTGTAAAAATGACCCTATTAAATTGAAAGTGCAAACTTCCTCTGATTTTCAAACATTGGCTCCGTTTGACTGCAAAAAAATTCAAGGCATGTTTGACCATCAATAGCTTTAATTGTATACAATAGCGGCCGTCATGTGTACTATCTTTGGATTCTCCGTAACATGTACTTTCTAAAAAGTAAAATTTTACAGTCCGTTATTGTATGAAATTAAAGTTATCAATGGTCAAACATGTCTTGAAAAAATTTCAAAAAAATGAGTCATTGTTAAGAAATCAAAGGGAGTATATAACCTTGTAAAATTTGAAAGTACAAAACTAACCATAAGTTTTTGTAAAATTGTGCAATTATACCCATTTACTCAACTTCGGCATTGACTCAATGAAATCAACATTTGACCAAAATGAAAAGATAAAATTACCCTTGGATTCAAAACTGAAAATGTAATTACAATTCTACCATTCTTCTGCATCTTCAAATATCATCTTCTTCATCTTCATCTTCAAACATCTTCTTCTTCATCTCCGTCACCGTGGCCGCCGTGCCACCGCCTCTCTGACGCCAGTGCAGGACCTCCGCCACTCCGAAATAAACATTCCAAAAACAAACCGTAAAACCCTAGCCTCCTCCATTCTCATCGCTAAAGTCAATATTCACAAAGAAAACAACCAGAAGCAACAATCCACGGTTACAAAGCACAAGTCACGGATAAAACAACCAGAACTACCGTCGGCGCAGAACCTCCGCCCCTACGGCGTCGGGCCCAGTGGCCAGTGTACCTAAAATGAATAACAGAAGAACAAACAGAAGAACAAAAAAGTTACAATGTTTCATTCCGAGAGCCACATCTATGAGAAAACACCCATATCCTTACTACATAAATATTTCATTTCTGAAAATAATATGAACGTGATTTAACACAACAAATCAGATGAGCTCATGCCACTTTGTGTGAAGAAGGTGACAGTTTTAAAAAGAATAAATAATGAACTTACCGAATACATAGAAAAAGATTCGTATTAACAACCATAGAGCGAGTTAAAAACTCCGATAGCTGTGAAATTTTCCCTGTAACTGTTGAAATATTTGGTGCATCAATCAGAAAAATGTTCCTTCGTGTAGTGCATTATATCACTATGCATGAACATATTATGGAATTGAGAAGCCAACATCGATTCATCATTCAAACAATTCCTTTTGCGTGTAAAGAGGATCTCATCCACGAATGTGAAATTTAAGGTCCAGATTTGTCTAGTTGGCAATTTATGGAAGTTATGTAAATATGGATAGTTTGTGTTGAGACATCAAAGAAGGAATGTTAGTGATATAATGAAGGTGGAGTTGTAATCCAGGAAGAAGAATGGATATTATAATGGTTTGATTGGTGAATATATCAATTCCTATATTTATGAGATTGGATTAGATTTATGGAATTGAAATATTCGGTTATGGAAAAAGATATGGACGATATATTCTAATTCCTATCTCCAATGGATTTGATTAAAATCATAATTTGAAATGGAGAAGGAAGTATACATGTAGTTCAGAATTTCCATATTGGAACATACTCTGAAAGCGGATTTGCAAGAAGAATATTGCAGCGAAATTAATTTATGGAAACTTGGTGAATGGAATTATGGAATATCTCTATATTTATGGAATTCGAATTGAATGAATATTATGGGATATTTGTGATAAGGAAAATCCATTTATTTATAGGATTTGGATATGCTCAGGAGCAGATAAGGAATAGGAATATTGTGGAGATAATTATGGATCATTCCGATCTGCATATGAACTATAAATAGATGACATTATACGGCTGCAAAGTGGTGCAAATTTAGTTGATAAAAATCTGCATTCAGATTTTACTTTCCGCCGAGAAGTTTTGCGAAGAGCCAAACTGACCATGTTCCAACATACACAACCTGTGTGCTAAAGTTTAGAATGTATGCCTTAATTCCTCAGGTGGAGGAGATCCAATGTCGACGAGTTTCGAGGTTAGAGGGAGTCTGATCAAGGCGGATCGGTAGCAAGGGGAGCTTGCAAAATCCACATATTGTAATTAGAAGATAAGTATAGTTGTATGGTGTACTTTGTACTGTATCTTTGATTAGTGGATTTATTCTAAACTGGATCAGACTCGCAGATTTAGGTGGATTTTACCGAACTGCGTAATCAAGTTGTATGTCTCGTGTTTATTTAATTTACCTACTTGGTTAAGTTAGACAGTGTTGGAACATATGTTTGATAGTTAAGTCATAACGATAAAACCGATTTTTCATCTATGATTACCGGTATCCCCGTGAATTAATGAACACTCATTCATAGTTCCAGAAAAACTGGTGAGAGGTCTCAAGATCAATCTGGAACACATCCTTTGTTTCAACATTCAGGTTGGACGAAAGGAGCAGCACGTTAGACCACATTCCAGAGGTGGTGTATGATGGGATATCTGGGTGAATACGCTTTTGACAAGCATATTGATCATTGATCATGTCCGAGGCCTTCTTTTCATCATTTGCGCACAACATTTGCTGGAACGCGGACAAATTCACAGGCTTACCACTTGACTCAATCTGAACCGGACGAGGTGGTATTGAACTAGTGGATTCAAGAGCTTCCTTCAAATCCTCCAGTCCAGCAACTCATTTTTCTGCTCACTAGTGTAGGATGAGCCTATTAAAGGCGATTCTATTGACAATTTAAAGGCACTTTAGAACCGCCTTTAATGGCTCCACGTTTGGCCAAATTCTATCAAAGACAATTCAAATAACCACCTTTAATAGGTTCAGGAACTTTCTTACCTGCAAAAAAATAGCTGCGAAAACTGATATGAAAATTAACCCTAACGGGAAAAAGACAGCAATTAACTCAACAACAACATTAATCAACACAACGCCAACGACGACGTCGATCTTCGGTGGCTGAGGGCTGCAGTGATGGATCTCAGGCGCCAACGGAGGGATTCTCCAGCTGTGGAGCGATGCCAAGTAGGATCCAGTAGCAGCGGAGCTCGAGTCAACAGCGGTGATGGTGGAGTTCGACTTGTCAGAAGTGGTGGAGCTCGACTCAGCGGCAGTGGTGGAGGTGCTTGAGCAGGAGAGAGAAGAGAGGTGGCGGTGGTAGAGCTCTATCCAACGGCGGTGGTGGAGGCACTTGAGCGGCCGTAGAGACAGAGGCACTGGAGAGGCCGGAGGGGAGAGAAGAGAGGCTAGAGAGGAGAATGGAGAAGAGGAGATCGGAGAAGAGAGAACGTTGGTTGGGAATCGCAGTCGGAGAAGAGGGAAAAGAAAGGGCAAATTGCTGGAAACCTAAGGAGAGGGAAAAGAAAATAAGGGGAAAATATAAGTGGACTTGGGCCAAGCCCATTAATGGCGGTCCTAGATGTAGAACCGCATTTAAAATGAAAATGTAACCCAGGAAAGTATTTCCGAGCTCGGAAATGCTTCCGGACCTCAATTAAAGGCGGTTCTAAAGGAGGAACCGCTTTTAATAGATTTCATTAAAGGCGGAACCACCTTTAATTAAATTCGAACCGCCTTTAAATTGATTTTCGAACTCAAAAATGCCTCCAGACCTCAATTAAAGGCGGTTCCTATGGAAACACCTTCTTACGCTGCATTTAATAGAGTTTTCTCTACTGGTGTCCTCTTCTTGGGTTTTGTCATTTTAGGATCACTCAGAGGTACATTCTTGCCTTTTGAGGAAGCAGATTCCATGCCTGTCTTTGATTTAGACTTAGCCACATCCACCTTTCAACCTTTTCGCCATCTTGAGACAAAAACTGGAGAGCCTGAGTAGCAGCTCGAGCTGCTGCAACCCCATCTCGGAAAAACCTTGAAAACATATTTTCTTGATGTTAAATTTTCTTATACTGTTGCAATACATGATTTCAAAACATATTTAAGATGAAAGGTATGAATTGAAAATCGTAAAAAAATTGATGAAGTAAACTATGAAATACTCAGAGAGAAGTGTTAATACGGGTTGATTGATCGATTGTCAATGTTATATTAAGTAACATATACCGTACATTTTAAACAATTTATGTATATATACTGCGTGAGCTTGTCTCTTGAAAGACGGTATTTCCATTAGTCATGGAAAGACAAAGGTTTAAAGTTTAAATTATAAGAAATGAAGATAAAAAATTTTGTAATAAAAATAAAATACATTTAGAGTGTCATTGTGAAATTTAAAAATGACCGGAATATTTATAGAATTGGAAATGTTATGGTAAAAAATCCCAAACTTGTAGGAGGTAATTCCGTAAAGGGCTGTGGGAACAAGGAAGTGGTCAATGCAAATTTTGACCTCTCTTTTTGGAATTCTGTGTGTTGATCATGCTGTGGAATTGTGATGATCAGCTGGCTCATAGCTCCAACACCATTCTTTGCCAAACTCATCAACCAACATGACAAACCATCCCAACAACACCAATCCCAAAATAACCAAAACAACAAAAGAGGAGGCCTCCCATACTATCCAAAATTTTCAGAGAATTCTCATCTCTCCGGACAGCGGCACATTTCTTGTGTGTGGGAGGTGTCAAGCTTTTGCTCAACAAAAACCATGGCCGCCGCTGTTCGCCTCCTCCTCCTCCTCCTACTCTTCTCCTCCCTCTTCCTCCACCCGGCCGCGGTCGAGGATGATGTCGCCCTCCTTCAGTTCAAGGAGTCGTTAGCCAATACCGCGGCGTTGGATCCCTCCTGGGTGAAAGGCACCATGCCATGCGACCCCAAGAATCCCTGGACGGGGATCATATGCAGTGGGAAGAATGTTCAGGGAATCAGGCTCCAGGGCCTGCATTTATCGGGCGATATCGATGTTGCTGCATTGCAGGAGCTCCAAAATCTGAGGGGATTCTTGATTGCCAACAATAACTTCTCAGGTCCTATTCCTGCTCTCAATAAGCTTACAGCCCTCAAGTCTCTCTACATCCATGCAAACCAGTTTTCAGGAGATATCCCATCCGATTTTTTTAAACCAATGGGGTCTTTGAAAAAGGTTTGGCTTTCTGAAAACAAGTTCGCTGGAAAAATCCCTGAATCGTTAAGCAAGATACCTAATCTCATGGAGCTTCGCCTTGATCATAACGAATTCTCCGGTCCGGTTCTCGTGATGGACCAACCTTCTTTGAAAGAACTCAACCTCGGATACAACAAACTCGAGGGTCCAATCCCTGAAGGCATGGAGAGATTTGGGTCGAAGGCGTTTGAGGCGAATCCGGGTGTTTGTGGGGCTGTTGTGCAGAAGGCATGCGACCTGGCTGAGAACAGCCTCCAAACACCCGGTTCGCCGTCTTATGATCCATCTTCCAATGATTCCAGTGGGTCTGGAGGCTTGAAATGGGTGATAATGGGAATGGTGGTTGCCCTCCTGCTGATGACCCTATTATGCAAGGTGAGGCAGAAGGAAGAACATTTTGATCTCTTGAGGAAAGAGAGCAATCTTGATGACGCTGTTCAGGTCCAAATTCCCAACAATGGTGCTGTGAGGAGAACTGCAAGCACCAACAGGAAGGGAAACGGAGATGGCCACGGAGATGCGACGGGACCTGGAACTGAATCTTTCAACAACAGGCTGAGGAAAGGCTCAGCTGGTGGTGGCGGCGGCGGGAAAGCGTCGGCCGATCTGGTGGTGGTGAACGACGAGAGAGGGGTGTTCGGGTTGCCGGATTTGATGAGGGCAGCTGCGGAGGTGCTTGGAAATGGCACACTGGGATCAGCCTACAAGGCGCAGATGGCTAATGGGGTGTCTGTTGTGGTGAAGAGGTTTAGAGAGCTGAATAAATTGAGCAAGGATTCATTTGATGCTGAAGTCAGACGGCTTGGCAGATTGAAGCACCCCAATCTGTTGCCTCCATTGGCCTACCATTACAGAAAAGATGAGAAGCTCCTGGTGTCCGAATTCGTTCCCGGGGGCAGCCTATTGATCCTCTTACATGGTAACATTACAAAAGCTCTCTAAATTCATGTTTGGAACCTTCCCTAACAATTTCTGACACGAAAACCCGATTAACAAATATACTCCCTATCCTAGCAAAATAGACACAATTTCCTTTTCATTTGTCCTAACAAAAATGACATGCTAAACTCCCCCAGTGTAGAATTCTGCCAATTTAACTGGGACGAAGGGCGTATGTGACCTAGCGTATGTATCAAGAAATTGTTTTAAGAGAAACAAACCAGGAAAATGAACCTGAATTCTCAAGATGAATGCATTTTTCACTAATCCATCTGCTCTGATGAACCAGGTGATCGGGGGAAGAACAATCAAGCAGAACTGAGCTGGGGAACGCGTTTGAAAATCATCAAAGGAGTAGCAAGAGGAACAGCATTCCTCCATTCCGAATTTGCATCATACGAAGTGCCACACGGAAACCTGAAATCCTCAAACATCCTCATTTCTTCAAATCACGAGCCAGTTCTCACAGATTACGCCATGTTCCCGATGCTGAGCAGCCCCCAGACCGCGCAAACGCTGTTCGCGTACAAATCTCCAGAAGGCGCGCAGTACCAGCAGCTCTCCCCGAAAAGTGACGTCTACTGCATGGGGATCATCATCCTGGAAGTCCTGACGAGGAAGTTCCCGTCTCAGTACAACAACCAGAAGGGCGGCACGGATTTGGTGCAGTGGGTGAAATCCGCCATAGCCAAGAGCCGGGAGGTGGACCTGCTGGACCCGGAGATGGTGAACGCGGCCGGAGGCTCGGTGGAGCAGATGGAAGAGCTCCTCCATGTTGCGGCAGCGTGCACGGAGAGCGAGTGCGATAGGAGGATCGACATGAAGGAAGCATTGAGGAGAATAGAAGAGATCCAGGCCTGAAGTCTGAAGAAGGAGAAGACGATGATGATGTACAAAAGGGGAGGGGATGGCTGTTAGATTTAGATAGGGAGAAATGGTTAGAAAGTAAAAAATGGCTGCCATATCCTCTGACCCAAAAGAAAATGCTTCAGTTCTTGTGCTTCACTTTAAATGGTTTTTTTGCCTTCTGGCTTGGGCTTTCTCTGTGAGGCAGTTGTGATGGGTTGCATTTTGGGAAGAAAACAATGGCAGTCTTTGTAGAATATTCAGGAAAATTAACAAACTGGGATTCTGAATTTTATTTTATGTACCTTTCAACACTGTTTTTTTAATGTTCTTGTGTGATTCATAGACTGCAGTTTGATGTCTTGAAATTTTCAAATGCTTCAAAGTAGAAACTACAAACGCTAGTGATGCTGAAACAAAGGATGAACTTGGCAAGAACAAGGCAACTTTCTGAACTGAACATTAGGTTTATCAGATTTGTGTTAACGGGTGAAGTACAAAATAACAAAAGGTATGATTAATGGTAAAATTAGCAATGGAGTGAGGGATACGAGAGAGGATGGTGTGCAGTGTATAGTGGCATATCAAAGCCTACCTACAATATTGCCTCTCTACCACTTTTATAGCCTCTGAAGAAGTATAAAGCTTGTAGCTCAATTAGAAAGCTCAGTGCAAGATCAGTTTGGTGCTCCTGTGTTTCCTGTGCTCTCTGCTTCCTGTGTTTCCTGTGCTCTCTGCTCACTTCCTAGCTTTCTGATCAAGCAAGCAATGCAGGTGCTAGCTCAGCCTTGAGAGTGCTTTCTTTTAGGGGCCGAATAAATTCAACCCGGATGCAATTAGGCTGGTAAACCCGGAAGCGAAGAGGACGCCGTTAGAGTAAATCATATTAATGATTAGATTATGATGAGTTTGGTGACTAGATTAGAGTCATTTCATTATTTTACCTCTATTGTAACCTCTCCATATATTCAGTATTACAATACAAAAACATTTATGGGAAATCACTTTATCATGGTATCAGATCCTCTTCTTATCCAAACTCTTAAACCCTTAACTCTCCTCATTTTTTTCTTGGTGGCCTCACCAAAAATATTTCTGAACAATTATCTGTTATGGGCAATCCAATTTCGAATGCTGATTAGATTGTATGGGTTTTTTTACTGCTCAAGGTCCTAAATATAAGGATTTTTCTGCCCCATTAATTTATGTTGTCCCTACTCTTTTGTATGCGAATGTTCTTGCCCGTACCGAAAACCACAAGGCATTTTTACAAAATTTGCAGGGACATTCAGTACCAGCTGCCGGACCAGTGGAGTTTCAGACCTGCGATCAACCCTAGCCGGTCATGCGTGGGATCAGGCACCGACTCGAGGCGGCCGCGCGTGGCCTTCGCGCGCCGGCCGTGCCTGCCGTTTGAACGGTCGACGCGGCGACCGGCAGTCCTGGTCGGGTTCTCAAGCGACTGGTCCAATCTCCGGCCGTGGTCATCCGCATTGCACCTGGTGTGGACGGTTCGGTCATTATCCTACGACGTGTTATCAGATGAAGGCTCAAACATGCGTTCCGACACTGC
>JAUOBV010000001.1:8926405-8936989 GCA_032360425.1 Rubia occidens
CTGATTTATTCTTTGATGCATGCGTGTTGCAATTCTAATTTCTGAATTTTAATTGCTTGATTTCCGATATAACTTCCAACAGATATAGGCATGTTCTTAGTCGTGCACAGATTGTGTTTAACACCTAAGGCACCCGAGGAGGATTGGCAGTGAAACAACATCTTCCAATCGTCGTGTACCATCCACGACAAGGTGTGTCAATTTTTCATCGATGCTGGTAGTTGCGAGAACAATATCTCAGAGGAGGTGGTGTAGAAACTGAACATTAAGACCGAGAAACATCCAAAGTCATATAAGCTTCCATGGTTAAAGCGTGGTGGTGAGGTAACAATATCTAAATGAGCTTTAATTTCATTTTCTATTAGTGCAAAGTACCATGATGAGGTTTGGTGTGATGTGATGAACATGGATACGTGTCACCTCCTCCTTGGCAGACTATGGCAATTTGATAAAAGAGTGACCCATGAAGGTTGGGCAAATTCTTACAGCTTTATATTTGAAGGGATCAAGATTATTTTTCCGAACAAGCCCACCAAGACAACCGTTTCAAGTAAGTCCACAACTAGCGAGGTAAATACAAGCCTTTTGACCATGGCTCAATTCAGCGAAGAGGTGAGAAGGTCTGAGGTGGTTTTTATGCTCTTTGGAAAGGAAGTCTCCGAAGAGAGTCCTGTCCCTGACATAATCACTCTATTACTAGCTGAGTTCAAGGACATATTCCCCGATGATTTTCCTGATAGTCTACATCCCTTACGTGATATTCAACATCGCATTGACTTGGTTCCAGGGTGTTAGAGTAAATTACGTTTCTGATTAGATTTGATTAGATTTGATTGATTCTAGATAGACATGTTGACTAGGCTAGAGTTCTACTAGCACTAGTTTACTTCATTTGTACTCTCTATTTATTTCAGTCTTGAATACAGACTTCATTACGGGAAATCACTCTTTCAGAAACTATGGAAATATAAAGTGTACATATTTAGTTGTATATTTTGATTGAACTGTGTATGTAATGTAGGCTTCTACTATCTGCTTGAACTTTCTATATTTGCATAGTCTGATGGGCAATAGGGTGCAAAAAACTCAGAAAAACTTGTTTTTTTCCTTCTTGGATTGCACTTCATGTCCTTGCATATCTCATCATTGTTGTATATCTGTAGCATTACGCCGGTGCAGAAACGTTTGTAACTTTCACCTGTGTATAGGCTGGAGCATTTTTCCCAACTCGTGACGTTTTCTTCCATTTCGCGTATTGTTGGCAGCTGAAATTCTCCGGCAAGAAAACAGGCTAACCATTTGACTCTCATTTCAGTTGTATACAGTGTTGCATGACTGTCGGTGTATCCCATTATCGCCAACTGTGGTATCTTTGGATGAAGGCAGTCCCTGTCATCATTATGAGTTATGGCAAATTGTTAGTCGTCGTGTGATCTTCTGTAACACTTTTTGATGTTTTGCTCTTATTAATTTGGCTAGGTTCCCATAGTACGTGTTGGCTTCTAGATTGTCTTATAGAATATTTGTAACGGACTCAAGCTTTAAGGGATGGATGTTTTACCTGTATAGAGGAGCTGATGATCTTAGGCATTTCTGATACTTAGTTGACTTAAAAATGTTTGCCAGTTTCTGCTCACTTGCATATCCAGTTGCAAAAATGAGTATGTCTGTTTCTATAGGCACATCTTCATTGCCTGCAATTACCCCTTTCTTGTAGAAGCTGAAAGTCCTGGCCTTTTTGAGAATGATGCTTCCTTCTCTGACTCGGTCGTAGAATTTGTGGGGCAATACTGTCAGCATACAAGTGCGAATCTGCGTGAGGAACGGATGTTGTGGAACCACGCCATACTCAGCCAGGGGGTATATCCATTTGAGGTAACTCTCTACGACCTTTGAAAATATCCATAGCTGAAAGCAGATTCGTAAAGTTGATTAGTGTACAGTAGTTTTCCTCTGTGCGAGTTTTTTGTTGAATATGAAATAAAATCAGATACAGTAACAGAAGTGAGAACATTGAGATGGATGTTTGAATAGATTAGATCAGATAAAATACGTAAGAAGACCTTTACATGCTCTTGTAAGAAGTTAAGAAAATGGAAACCACTATCACAAATTATAATCACTTGAAACTGACTGTTAGGAAAGATATGGTATGATCAAAATATAAACGATCGCGACTTGAGATATGATTCAAATAGCCGACCCCATATTGGTTGTTGTACCGTTAAAAGGCTAAAACAATTACTGTATGCAAGTTCCCATCTCTGGGGAAATGAAGAGAGTTTTACCATTGGGGAGAGCATAACTGCTAGGAGCCATTGGAAGAAACCTTCTTTAGGCTTATGAACTACGAGCTCTGAGGGTCTGTTTAGGTTCCTGAAAATGTAGGGTATTAAATTTTCAGGGACTGACCAGTGTGCTGTCCTAAAAACCAAAGTACATGGATTCTTGATCCCTGCAAATACATGACAACTACATAAATACTTCGTTTTAATAAGCTACTATTATATGAAAAGAATGATCCTTTGTTCTGTACGTACCATTGACTTTTGAGATTTCTTCTGCTATATCCATTCCTGATTTCTGGAATCCAATTATGGTGACTTTCTTTCCCTCTACAAACTCAGTTGGCTTTTCCAGTGCAGCGTAATCCATAGAGTGCAAAACTTTGCCTTCGAAGACATCTGGACCTTTGTTTACTGGAAACTGCGGGATATTGGCCAGGTCACTGTACTTCCCGATGCACAAGATCACGAAATCAAACTGGTATTCCTGCACCATTAAAAAGTTCATTATTATGCTCATTGTTTTTCTCTCCATTCCTGAATATATACCTTTTTCTTAAAATAATGTTCTCATCTGTAGTATATTATTTCAAATAGATGCTTATGAACTGTCTTTTATGAACTATTTTTACGTGCAACATATGTGTAAGTAAGAGCCTCTTGCTATTTTAAGGTCTATTTGTAAATTTCTAATCCACTCTGTTGCAACAGAAGACATTTATTCGGGGGGACAGGGGTACTAAAATCCTACCTCGGAGGAATCATCAGATGATTTGAGGTTGAGCATATCCTTCACTATAACATTCCACTTGCCTCCTCGAACTGAACCAGAGCCACTCCAGAACTCTTCATCCTCTTCTGTTGTAGGTGAGTTTCTCGAATACTCGATGCTGATGACGTTGCTGTTGAACTTGATGTGTGGAAATAGTTCGAAATGAACAGCATAGGATGTAATGTAGTTAAACACCTGATTGTGATCCGGGAACTCCTGCGTGATGGAATCAGGCCATGCAAAATCCGAGAACTGGAAGTAGTTCTTGGGAGTCTGTAATTTCGTCGAGTCTATAGTTTTTGACCATATTCCTCCAATGCAATTCTTGGCTTCAAAAACAGTGGGAAGAAAGCCCCTTTGGAGGACATGTTTGCATGCTAGCAAGCCACTGATTCCTGCACCAATGATTGCTATGGTTTTTGGTTTCTCCATTTTTGGTGAAGAACAAAAGAGTTTGTGATTGTAATTGTAATGTCCCAGAAGTTTCGAGCTGCTATTTGCACTCTGCACCATGCTATTTAGTAGTAATATATTCTGCCACTCAAGCACCTTCTCAAGTATTTGTGTTCTGCTGTTTTTTCGATCTCATCGACTAGATTGCTAAGTTTATGATGATCTCTTGATTAAGCTGATCTTTTCCATGTATTGATTAGTTGGGCTTATGTTGTTGAACCTCAGTAACTCGTCTCAACGAATTCGAACTTGTGACATATAGACTCCTCTATTTTGATAGAATACCATTACTGTTTTTCAGTTCCATTCGATTTTCTCCAATTCAATTTAGTTTAGTTCAAATCAGATGGCGGAGAATATCTGTAAGCGTTGACGTCTTTAAGTTCATGTGATTACCATGTAGCCAACCCCCAGCATTATCTGTCATCATTTATGATGGAAATGAATTTACATGTTATCTTGTCTAAAATCTTTCATCACCACCATCCCTTGAAATTAATGGCCTTCATTTCCTCTCCCTTTCGGTATGGATAGTGGATACATGTTTTTTTCTCACCGTACGCTAAAAAGAAATCAGTCATTTTTTCTATATTAAATTTAAATTACCAATAGCGTTACATAAACGACGATTATTCAATTCAAAATATACTATTAAAATGTTAAAAGGTTCATATAGATTCAAGAATCAAAGGCAAAATAAGTAAGAATCAAAAGCAAGTGAATGAAAATGACAAAGTTATTGTAATTAAGGAAAGAAAAATTGGATATTTTTAGCAAAAGCATATACTAGAAAATATCTTCAATGTGTGTAAATTAAAGTTACAACAGAATTATATTTAAAACATACTATATACTAGAAAATATCCAATTGTCTACATGATTTTATATTATTTCCAATCCCATACCGCTTTTTAGTTTAGAGTCCGTCTCTTGAAAGACGGTCTTTCCATAAGTCATGAAAAGATCAAGGTTTAAAGTGTAAATTAAAAGAAATGAAGATAAATTTTTTGTCTTGCATGAACTGGGTTATAAATTTTATAACTACTACATGTTTCATAATAAAATTTTAATATTGCAACTAAGACCTTTTACCTTTTATTATTCTAATTAAGCTCCGTCTTTCCATAAGGTTATGGAAAGACGGTCTTTCCCAAGACTTTACCTTTAATTATATTACAAAATACTCTATAATATAATAATATTTATATTTAAAATATTATAATTATTATTCATGATACAAAAATAATAAATTAAATATTATTATTTTTTATTATATATTTTCATCAGAACATTGCTACTACATTGTTACTACTATATTTTTATCAAAACATTGTTACTACTATTATTTATGGTATAAATGATGAAATAATATTATTACTAAAAATGGCATATGACAATTATATTTTTATTTAAATTTGACCCATATACAACTTGAAAAATAATAATTATAATATTTTTATACAGATAATAATTATAATATTATAATTTGTGTTTTCAAAATAATTATAAAGTGAGTGCATAAGAAAATAATATTATAAAGTGAGTGAAATAATGTTATTTATTAGTTCATAAGAAAATTCTAGTTTTATTTATGTTCGACTCATATACAACTCGAAATAAATAATAACGGGAGAACACATTTGGCAAATGCATCCACTATTTTCCCTTTTAAAAAAAACAATAATAAAGAGAGGACGTATTTGACAAATGCGTCCTCTATTTTCCTTTAAAAACAATAATAATGAGAAAATGCATTTGGCAAATGCTTCCTCCCTATTTGTAGAGGTGTTCAAATTGTCCGTCCCGCCCGACCCATTTTGACCCGGCCCATATGGGTCAGGGCGGGCCAATGTCCCATTTGGGTCGATGTGGGTAGGGTCAAAATGGGTCGGGCCGAATATTGACCCAAATCGACTTGTTTTGACCCATTTGCAATTTTATCTCATTTTCTTGAAAAATATATATAAAAGAATTAGTTTAATACAACATATCCACCATTAATTTAATTCATAAACAAGTTTAACATTCTTCAATTTTTTTATAAAACTAAAAATAATTTGCAAAGCTACTATTAATTATAAATAATATATTTATTAATATATGAAATATATATTCATAATTTTATAAATAAATTTTAGTAAAATTATATTTTTTAAATAAAATTTTAAAGTATTCTAACTAAGTAAAATGAGAATAATTATATTTATATTCATTAAGTAAATAATATATAATTAAATATAATATAATATTCTTATTTGAATTATATAAAATAAATTATAATTTTATTTATTATTTAAATATTATTATATTTTAAATAATACATTTTATTTAAATAAATTATTTAAAATTTTACTTTTTTAATGATTTTTATCGATTTGGGTCGACCCATACCCAATCCAACCCAATCTGACCCGACCCTAAATTATGGGAATTTTAACCCAATCCGATCCTATCCATTCATTTCAAAATTTTGGATTAATTTGGGACGAAACAGCTGACCCGCCCTGGCCCATGAACACGCTTAGTATGTGGCATGAAGGTCAATCGCGAAAGGCACGACAACATTTTTGTACCGGATTATTCACTTTCGCACAGGAAGATTTTTTTTTCACACAAAAGGCAATAGGCCAAACTTTTGTAAATATCTGATTTTTATAAATAGCCTTTTCATTTTTTTATTGAAAATCTAGCCTGAAGTCGATTACCATGTATTTGTATATTGTACAGGTATAATGTGCATTGTTCAAATACTCTATTTATTTTGGAGTTACTTTTGTCTTATACCTTTCTCTGGCAAAGTTTTGGGAAAGGTCCTCTTTCCATGAGCTTATTGAAAGATGAGGTTTAATTAAAAAATAAAAAATAAAAGGTCTTAGTTGCAATATTAAAAACTTATTATGCAACGTGTAGTAGTTATAAAATATCTAACCCGATTCATGCAATCCAAAAATTTCAAGAGACGGACTCTTTAAAAATTGACTTGGTCTTTATTGCTATATACTAATTAATTATTTTATATTCATACAAATATATATTTATTATATCAGAAAATATTAACGGGTTTATAAAAATACTTTGGCTAGTGATAAAGATATGAAATATCAGTAGATAATGAATCCAAAATCATGTACCTTTTAAGAAGAAGAAAAAGTATATAACGTGTATATAAAATTGCTAAAACTAATTTTAGAAATATGTTAATTAATTTAAAAAGTTTAGTATATAATTTAAATACGTGAATAAATATATGAACAATAAAATTCATTCTTAAAGAAAATTAAAATGTGATTTCACAAAACAAATTAATGTTTTATATTGAGTTTTAAATTATTTTATGAAAAAATCTTGGGAAAGACTTAAAATTATAGAAAGGTATAAGGTTTTAGTTACAATATTTAAAATTTATTATGTAACGTACAGTAGTTATAAATTTATAAACTGATTAATGCCACACAATTTTTTTATTTTGATTTCTTCTAATTTGCAGTTTAAAGCTTGGTCTTCCCGTAACTTATGAAAAAATTATTTTTCAAGTGATGGACTCTTATTTTATTACTACATTTTTAAATGAAATAATATAGATGCAGAGTTTGAGTGATATATGATCAAAATTCAATATCAGTAAATAAAATTAATTAATATACAGATGAATTATTATTTCTAAAATTATTTTTTACAAACTAAGATTTTCCACTCTACTTATTCATAATTATTTATAAAATAATATACAAAGAAAATAGTGTAAAAAATCATTTCCATAAATCTTGATTATTTCCAAATCTCCCATTACTTGGGGAAAATCTATAAATCTGGGCATCATAACGGATGGGCTCGTCTAATTGCAACTTTGTTCAAATGACTTGCTAAACATTCCTTTTTCTGATCTAACTTCTATGTCATGTCGCATTCATTGGAGTCATTCTCTACCCTATCATAGAAAACAACAGTATCCAAAAATCACATATAGAAGACAAACTTACAGTGCAAACCATTTTATGAAGTATCATGGAAAAAAATCTTTCTGGTTGTTGAGATGATCTGTCAACAACATGCACCTAATTACAGCTATACCATATTAGAATTAAACGACCATTTAGAGCTAGTATTTGGACACTAAATTTTGGGCAGAAATGAGGATAAAGCAGTTGCAATCATTTCAAACATTGATAGCACCCCTTATCATAAAAGGCAAAAAGCTATGCACTTCTACACCAATTAGCAAACCAAGAACTTTGACGAATTCCATAAGTAGTGCCAAAAGAATATTTTACCAGAACCGAACATATCTCTGTATGCAAAAGATATTTACCAGAACTGAACATATTTCTGTGTGCAGAAGAAACTCATGACCTAATCCAAAGCCACGATGTGCTCCCTCTAGAAGCTAGCCCCGGCAAATCAGCTACTACCATTGTGGAATTGTAATCAAATGAAATAACACCAAGATTGAGAAGCAACATTGTGAACGGATAGTTTGCTATTTCTGGCTTAACAGCACCAATTACAATGAGATATGTACTCCTCAACATTTTATAAAATTCCAACATCTACAACCAACTTTAGCTCTAACTCTATCCACCTGGTTTATAAAATTAACATTCGTAACAATAGACAAATCACTACTTTAATTCGCTTAAGCTGATTATTAGTCATAAATCAATAATGCCAACTATTTCCAAATTCCTCTTTCTTGCTACTCTACATTCATCTACCTACAAAATCATCATTAATAGCAGCAAAATCTCCTACCATTCCAGGTGAAAACTCTAGGTTTCACTACACCAGAATCAAATGGGAGTATCTCAAGGTAAACTTCATAACTTCTGTAGATATAACAACACAATACTTAATCATTATTTTAATGACCGGGAATAAAAAAGAAATGCCAACAAATTTTAAGTTTCTCTTTCTTGACACTCTAAATTGATTTCTAATTTGTAATTTTATATAGCAAATTAATCCATGAATCATCTCTAGCAAATTAAATATGTAAAGAGAAGATGAGAAAGAACCTGAATACCTAATTCTTGCAACAAACTTGCATACGACAATTTCTAATTCTAACAAACTTCAATTTCATAACTTCCATAAAATTATTCTATCTTGGACAGAAATCTAAGCACATGAATCACTTAATAGTTCCTAACTTAAGGATTAAAATAATAGAGAAGCAAATCAAAAAATATTGATCAACATGGAAATATAAACCACTAAAGCACCTTTTTGGGAAGGATGAAATAACTGCTAATCCAAGAGAGAAGGTTGTGTACAACTTGTGAGATTAAATCTTGCGTAAACACACATTTGCTTATATCATCAAATTGTTCAAACTTATTAAACAGTGCACGTTACAATTCAAACCCATACAGTCAAATATACTGCAAACTACTACGAAGAATTTATGCATTAAGACTGCCAAAAGTGGGGGAAAATAATAAATCAAAGTACAATCACCAAACCATCACTTGTTGAACAGGAGGGTAAGCTTTATACTCTCCTCCCATTCACACAGGTACACAAAAAAAAGTAACGAACGCTTGAACACAAAGATAAAGGTACCTATTGATTTTTTTCCCCAAAGAGTAGATATCAGGTTAGGTGATTTTCTAGGTGTAATATATAAGGTCTTTCAACATTTGCTCCACGAAGAAGCAATGCAAGAACATCAATGCTGGTGAGAGAGAACAGCTACAATATGCATTTTCATTCTCCCTCCCTTTTTTTCTGAGCAAAAGGGAGTAAGAAGTCAGTCAGACAAAGCTTTGATAATTGAGTATTTGTAAAGACATGTGATATATGCTAGTTGGATAGGGGGCCAATAAGATATTGAGAGAATTGAATTACGAATGGGATTCGTAAAGAATGCATACCTGATACTCCAAGAAGAACATTGACACATGACTCCAACCGTTATGAAAATCGTGTAGCCAAGCAGAGTTCCTTCCTTTTTTGAAACAAAAATCAACACATATTCTATTACTTATAGATAACAAATCATCCTTCAATTAATTGTCAATAGCAATGTAATGCAAACAAACAACAGTACATATATAGACTTTCAAATAATTGCACCATGTTTCTGATATAAAGAATAAGAAGACAATCAGCTATTACCATATAGGCGAGAGGAATGGGCAGCGTTGACCTCCATGTTCAACGCCGGAGAAATTGGGGCCTTGAGAGAAACGGCGTTCAATTCAGCGACGGGAGGGGTTTCGAGCAAATTCTTGCCGGCGACGGGGTGGCTGGGAAGCAGAGGCTTCTTAGAGCCATCTTTTTCCATTGATGTGGAATCCATAAGCATATTGGCAAAAGGGTTTGGATCTGGGTTGGGTGGAAAACGAAGAGCGGTGATAGAGCTGAGTGAAGCAATAACATTTTCGTTTATCAAGAAGAATGCATTGAAAATAAAAAAATACTTTAAATGAAGCAATTGATTATGTATGGAAATAGTGTATTTCAGTTTTTCAAGAAATTAAATTGAAATTAATTATCAAATACATACAATATTTTCTATTAAATAAATAATTATTTTCAAATGCTGATGTGGCAAGCATTGGGGGTTCCACATGTCAAAAGAGTTTCTCTTTTAGTTATATTTATAGATGAAAAATAGAAAAGACCATTCTTTTTAATTAAACAGCTCACGATAAATTTTTAGTGTTTAGTAATTTTGATAAAAACTAAACCAACTACCAAAAATAGATCTTCTAATCTAAGCACTTCTTAGAAATTTTTTATTTTAAATTATAATTAATTAAATATACAAAAGTAAGTGTCAATTATTGATTGGTTAACAATGCGCAAATAAAGAGGTATCAATTCTTTAAATAAGGAGCAACTCCTTATTAAAATGTGGTTCTTAAAACTCTACAATGGTCCTCCTTAAATAAGGAGGGCTCATTATTAAGAAAAGTGTGGTTAATGAGCTACCATTTTGAATACTCTAAGTTATTTTGTGGGAAAATCTGGTTCTCCCCACTTTTAAAATGAGTCTGTTTTCCGTGTTACTTAGCTCGGATTAAGAGTCGTGTTCGAGTACCATTCGGATGCGGTGACACTTGGATTTGATAT
>JAUOBV010000001.1:9108637-9121761 GCA_032360425.1 Rubia occidens
TTGATAGTGAATCACCATTGCCCACATAAATGGAATTAGAACCACGATAAGCATGTACCTTCTCAAGATGACAAGGATTGGACGTCATGTGAGATGTTGCACCAGAATTAACAATCCATCGATCAAGGGAACTTTGCCGGAAATTGACCGGAACTTGGCCGGAAAAGGACATGCCGGGAAGAGGCTGTGGCAAAAATGAGAGAAGAAAAAGAATGGAAAAGAGAGAGGGGGAAGGAATCAGGGCCAAGATCAGTGATGCTCTGATACCATGTAACAACTAAATGTTTGGATGCTTTATTATGATGATCAGTGCAGTTTATATAGGTTACAAGAATATGTTTGAAAGGAAAGGAAAGGAAATATCTATTATATCCCAATTAAATTTCAATCACCGATCTCGTCTATCCTAACACTTTTTATTGGGATAAAATCATTGCCATATCTATAAACGCTGAAAATTCTTTTAAGATAAACTCTCCTTTTTTTTGCTGAATATTGGTTGTCTTCTTCCACTATTTCCGAACCCTTCCTTTTGTTATTCTCCATATCCAGCTTCTTCTTTGTCTTCTGCATCTTTGTTTCTTTTGAAAGCCCATGTAATCCAAGTTGAGACTCTGTAGGGGTTATTCTTGGATTTTGGTGGTAGTATTCGGCTCAATATTTAGGTGCATTAGTCCTGCACTTTTTTTTATTCCACTTCTTGTTTTGTTCAAATTTTCAATACTTTGCACTTGTTTCTTCAATACTTTGTGGAACTCTCGTGAAAAATGGTCTATTCATAAATTTATGCATACATCACTTTACTTTTTATCTTAAATATTGCATTTTTAAAAGTAAATAAATATTGTATTTTATAAGTTAAAACAAATAATGTGTATATGAATGTGAAAATATATTTTAAAAAATAATATTAAAAAGTGTTTTTAAATTTAATGTGTAATTTAAAAAATGCAATTTATAAATGAAAAAATACAGTGGACTGTATATAATTTAAAGATAAGCCACTTATCAGAAGACATCCTCCTCCAAGAATACTCTCTTTGTTCCATTTTCACGAATGGAACACCTCAGAGGGAAAATGTTGAGTATGTTCACTCAAAATTTGTTAACATGTTATATACTTCATCTATTTCACTGTATTTAACACACTTTTTTTTTATTGTTTCTTTGGATATATACCAATATAACCCTACCTAATTAATTAAATGTCAATATAACTCTCAGTAATTTTTAGTGTAAAAGCAACCCTAACTAGTTAGTGAAAGAGCCAATATAACCCTCGAACCCTATTTCCAGCATTGAAGTAGAATTTTTTGGCGTTGACTCTATGTAAATTGACCAAAATACCCTTTTGACTAAAGCTGAAAATTCTTTTCCCATTTTACCCATTTTCTTCTTCTTCAAACCCTAACTTACTCCAACCATCGGTCGCCACCATCAGCCGCAACCTCGGGCTACCACAACCACCACCTCCTCCGCCACCACCACCTCCTTTCAGCCACCTCTACTTTATCACAACCCACCACCACTGCCCAGCTCTCCCACCACCAACCACAAACCACTATAACCACCACCTCCCCTCCCACAAACCACCTCCGCTCAACCACCTCCACTTCCACGCAACCCACTACCACCACCCAACTCTCTCGTCGCCAGTCACAAACCACCATAGCCCAGCCAGGTCCTCCTCCACTCTCTACCGCGGTCCGACAAAACCTTCACTGCTGGTTTTCTCCGGTGAAACCCGCGGCTACCTCGACAAGGAGCCCAAACTTCTCAACCTCCTAGCCGGCCACCCCGCCATCCTCCAACACCTATGATGACGACAACTACCTCCACCTCATCACCGACCTCTGCTCTGCCGGCAACGACCTCTTCCGCCGCCTCTCCTAGCCCGACGCCACCCACGGAAGAAAAAAGTGGGGACGATATTACAGGTGAAGGCGGAAGAAAGAAAATGGGGAAGATGATATTACAGGTGAAGACGAAACAAGCCGAAGGCGAAAGAAAGAAAAGGTAAGGTTAGGGTTGGGTTGGGGGTAAAATAGTAATTTTATTTTGTTTTCAATTTTTTTTCATAGGGGCATAAATGTATTTTTATGGAATTCAAGTTAAAAGTTTATTAGAATGGGTAGCTTTCTACTAATACTTACTATCTAGGATTATATTTGCACTTTCAATTATCAAAAGATTATATTGGCACTTATATGAATTGGGTAAGGCTATTTATTTATTTTTTAAGAAATGCCACGTGTGATGGTGGGGGATTTGGCATACCCCTACCTGTTTATTAATTTTTTAAAAAAAAGTACAAGAAAAGAGGGAGACATAAAGCCTTACCTCATCGAAGAGATATAGTTGTGATTCTAAAACTATACATATTTCTAGTCTAACCTGGAGAATCACAGCTATATATCAGAACAAAAAACATACAGTAGTCCTTAAGATATACAAGAACAGAGTATCGTGGAAGTAAGCTATCTAACATAAGGAAAGGATATAGAATCCAAATGTATCTTGCTTTTGATGCTGCATGGAAGGCCGACAAAATCAAAGGTGTTATTTACCTGAAGGGAACTGGTTGTCTTGGCCAAAAAGTCTGCAACTAAGTTGGCTTCTCTGCATATGTGGTTGATTGAGTAATCCAGCTTGCTGAGTAGCTTCCAAATGAGTCCGACTTCTTGTATGATCATCCATGGTATTTTGCATTCCATATTGAATCTCTAGTCACTTTCAATTTGAACTCTAGAAATCTTGTATTGAATACATAGTTGGAGTCCATATAAAAGCGCAGCAACTTCAGGCTACAATGGGAACAGGAAGGCAAGACTTTCATAACTGCAACTATTGTGGTGCCTAATTATGCATCCAACACCTGCCCTCCCATTAGAAGATGATGAATTAGAGATAAGGTTATAAAAATATTTTTCTTTTGTTTATTTCATGTTGACATACTTTCTCTTTTTAATAAAATTCCTCCAATTTAACCCACTCATTCTACTTTTTTTTTCTCTTTTTTAAAATCAATTCCATCAATTCATTTCGTTCACTATAAATTCAAATGCCTAGTATTATGGTGTCAAATAAAGAGAAACAGAGGGACTAGGAAACATAAAATGGGATTTTACAAAAATAATATAAATGGTAAAATGGAAAATAAGTCTTATAGTACAAAGCTAAAGTTAAAAGAGATGAAACAGCATGAATTCCGAAACACTCAAATGAAAGATAATAAAAGCTTTAACGAGAGGGCAGTCGCCGCTTTACACAATATCCAAATAACAAACCGTAATAGAGCAACTTCTTTTCCAAATTCTGCAGCGGCTGGTAAAACCGATCAAGAAACTCTCTCTTCCAAATTTTGCCGTCCATGCTTAAGTCTGCATTCCATATTTCCAGAAATTTCAAGAACTGCTACATGCCTTAACACACTATGAGCAACTTAATCCATAATCTTCACTGAGAAGTGATGTCCACTTTGCTTGTACCTTTGGTGACCATCAATGACTAAAAGAGAGAATGTCATACACAACTCGCATGCGAATGCAACTCGACTACAATGGCGATACATGAGCAGTTTCGTTCAGGAAAAGACAGCCAAACACATAGTTGTAGAAGTCACTGCCTTTCACAACCCCTCCTGTCCCGACCACGGGTTCAGTATCATACTTGCAAGCTCTATTGCAATCAGGACAATAAGTCACCTGCATGGACATAAACATGGAGATAAGTCTCAGGAACCATATGCGTGTGAATGGATAAAAGAGGTGAGCCAAAGACTTGCACATCCATATGTTCATATTTCATAACCAACTACAACAATTTGTGCAACTCAAGCAGAATGTGATAATTCTTGAAACTTCAGAAAGCAGTGTTTTGCAGAAGACATCATAATTATTGCAACCGGGCTTCAGCTATTAGAGGTCCAGTTTTTAAAACTATCTACCTGCTAATGCAAAGCTATAGTTATGACTCCTGAATGACGGATTGAACTAATCAAGGGACACATGATCCATGAAAATTCATTGGAGCCGAGTTAAGCAAACAACAGAGGATTTAATCATCAAAGCTTGAAGTCTCTGACCATAACGTAAAAATCTTTCAAGGAAAATCACATAACACGTGTGCAGTAGTACCTCCAGCAGTTTTGGTTGGAAATTAGAGTCAAGCATAACATCCACCCCATACATTGCTCTTGAGGTTGGACTTTGCATTTCTGGATGAACAATTGCCGCTGATTCAAAAACAGATCTAATCATCTTTTTCACTCGTGCATGAATATCCAGCCAATTAACTGTGCATGGAAATAAACGAAACAGCAATTAGTTCGAGAGCTACAATATATATCTGACACAAACTCACAGCAAAATAGTTTAACATCTTTCATTACCATGATGCTCTAGTTCAAACTCCTTCACAAAGTCTGACGTATTCATATGATTAAGTGTTCCTCTGTAGTTCTGCAATCATAAAAGCACATGTGATGTTACATCTTACCTCTACAAACATCAAAGGGAAATTAATTGATGGAAGTAGTGAAAAGTATGCTTCGGAAAATTTAAAATGAGTAGATCGTGTGTTAGTTAAAATACTAACCATAACAGTAAAATGAGTTTCGTATTCAAAGAAACTGTTTGGGTCCAAAGAGTAGTTGTTGTTTGCCAACCTTACCTGGGGGAAAAAAGCGAAGCACAAACTCAGCAAAAAATCAAGCATGAAAAGACCATAGAATTTTTAAAATAATATTAAAAGACTGTCTATCTGAGACTAAGTGTGCATAGGTAATATCACTACATTCCATTATCCATACCCAAAAGGTATCGGCAAGACAAATATCCAGCGGTACAATACTGCGAGCCAAGACTATGTAGCGAAGATCAAATTTCTTCCCCTTGAACAGTGCAGGATGCTCAATATACTTTTGGCATATTTTTGGACCTGTCTCCATAAGACGTATAATTGCAGATAGATTCCCAGTTACAGTAGTATCAATAGTCCTTGCCATGTTCCATGGCTTTAATATCCAAAAATTGTTCAATCTGTCCCTCTCACGCACTGAATAATCTCCGATGAAATAATTAAGCTCTGTCTCAAGATTATAAGTTGGCTGAAGCCATTCAGGATATCCATAAGCCTGGAAGCAAAGGTAGCTAATTATAGCAAGAGGCAACCAATGCTGTTTAAAGGATTAACATTAAATTATCCTTACATTCTTAACAGTTTCTGCAAGATGATGTTTCATGACAAGGCAAGCTTCAAAGGGGAATTAATTAACGAACTGCTTATCATCCAGTCCGACAGCCTTCTTCATCTCCTCATCCACTTGCATGCCTGTCCAGATAATATCTGCATCTTTGGGCTCAGATGCTGCACAGTGGTAAATATTAAAAAAAATGTGAAACAATCAGAAAAATAAAACTTACTTAAATCTTCACTGGCTATATCATATGAAATCAGGGATGAATTATTGACAAGAGAATAATAGAATAATTCATAATAGTGGATGAACTCCTATTGAACTGAATTTGTATGATTGAATCAGAAATCTATCACAGAAAAGGTCATCAGATCAAAACTCACTGAGTACAAATTCAGGACGTGTCAAAAATTCCTCCACTTGGGGTATATCTGAGTAAACCCGCAATGCAGTTCCATCACTCCGGAACAATCTCTCACTGGTAGATGACCCCATTGGTGGCGAAGGAAGTTTCTTTGATTGCAATTTCAGCCTGTGTTTTTCGTACTCCTAAATATAAATAAGTAATTGAGGTGAAATATCTGGATCATTGAGAACAAGATCAAAATAAATGAGAGGATGAAGACTTACTCTCATAAAATAATTTTGAGGAGTATGGAACCATGCAGTAAGTCTAGCGGATCGTTGTTTATCCTCACCTATACCAAAAAGGTAATCACGAGTGCACTCATCACCTCTCTCAATGTTACTTGTAGGCCAGAGAATCGAATAACTGAGAATATGCCGGAGTTAGAATTTGCTAGCAAATATTTAAGAGGAAAGGTCCAAGTTAAAAGATCATGTTATAAGTAAAAAAACAGAGAGCATGTGATGAACGGAGACAACCTCACAGCTGATGCTAAGCTACCCTCCGGCATGTAAAGAAAAGGAGCAACTCTAAAATTTGGTGCATCACTGTGCCGCAAAGCTGAACCCAGTTCATCCATCACATACCTACAAGTACACCAGAAAAGTCTAACTGGAGTGTCTTGAAAATTACGAACAGATAAAAACACAGCAATACACACAAGTGCAATTAATTAAACCAGTCATTCACAACAAAGAATTTCAAAAAACAAAAAAACAACAGAATCATTTACACCAATTCTGCACTTATGCCAGGAAGGGAAAGAGGCAAAAGAGCTATGGGAGAGGATTAGCATGTTTTCCCTCTAGTTCAAAGTATGTGCACGCTACCTGAAACTAATATTTTCAAATTCGGAAAATTAAAATAAGAAAATTGTACCATCAAAGCTCTACATTTTAGATTCCACTAAAACATTTAAGCACTTCCTGAAGCACCATAAACAGAGGTTCCAAATTGTTGTCTCCAAAACATTAGATCAATATTTCCCTTGATTAAAAAATTTACCCACACAACAAAAAACACCATATGAAAATTATAATCCTTGGCAAATGAAATTTAAATAATACCAGATGGAGGTCTCGTCGAGCTTTTCATCATCTGCAAGTCTATATGTCATTAAGAAGAGCCACATTGCATTGATAACTCGTTCAGGAAGAGGTTCATTATCAGTCCACTCAGGAAGCCGTGGTAGTGACATTGAGTCAACCACAGACTTCTCAGACTCAGGGATCCTAGATGTATCAACACCATTCAGTAAAGCAACTTTGGGAAGGGACTCAACAATTTCAACAGCACTATCTCCAAGGAGACCTGGAATATCAACCTGTTTCATCACTTGCCAGAATCAGAACATCTGTAAGATTTGAAAATAATAAAATTAGTTCCACTTTAAATACCTCTAAGACTTGTAAGTTGCTAAACGCTCTAAGCAATTCCAGCAGCTCAGTAATCAAGTTCTCATCCAATGGGTTCTCACGGAGATTCAAGTATGAAAGGCACGGCAATTCTGAAGGTGAGAACGCCTGAACAAACAGGACATGGATTAAATAAGGGTTTTAATGATACGATGAATCTTGCAATATATGGCCACTAGCAAAGCAATGACAGAACCCGCAATAAATGACTCTGACCTCTCTCAAAAGATTGCGAATATTTCTATTCGAAACATCTAGAGAGGTAATACTATGCAATGGTACATCGCTTTGGAGATCATGGCCAGGATTTTCCTTCCCAAATACTCCTCCACAAAATCCAAGTGCCCATTTTCCATAGTTAGCCGTGAACCGTGAATTATAAATTTCCAGCTCCGGACAACTACGAAGAATAGCATCAGCCAAACGATTGCCTCTGCAAAGAAATAAATAAGACCATCAGAACCCGCCACGAGCACAAACACGGGACTAAAAAAATCAGTCTCCCATAGCTACGTCAACATTACCCACTCTCTATAACTGGATTGTCCTTCAGCCAGACAGCTTTAAGGTGTTTCAGCTGCGCAACTTCTTTTGAAACTATTTCCACATCATCGAGTCTGTTCCCACACAGGCTCAGTGCGAGTAAATTCTAGCACAGAAAAAGCATAAAAATAAATCTTCAAATTCAAGAATCAGCCGGGAAAAAACACACACACACACACAATGTGGCTGAAGTAGCAAACTCGAATGCAACTTACAGGAAATCTACCAGGTAAGTCAAGAGAAGCAAGCAAGGAATCATCTATATCGAGTTCATCGAGCTCCAACCATCTTACAGAATCAGCACGACCCTCTTTCACTTGCCGTAATTCATTCTCTACAATCTCCTCAGCACTCAATTTCGCTTCATTTTCATCCTCAACTCCACCACCATCTACACACATCAATGCGGCCATTCTTTCCGCGAGCCCTGGGACCTCCTGCAGCTGCTTGTAAGCATCAGAGAGGCGAAAAGTCCAAGCGTGGTCGACGAGGAAAAGATTGGACTCCTTGGCCATGAAATCTGACGTGAGCGCCAGCCGTCTCTGGCGGCCGGAGACTTCGTCGATGGGCTCAATTTGGAAGAACTCGCCGGCGTCGAAGGTCTCATTGGAGAGCTTCTCGAAGAGTGTACGGTGGAGTGAGTGGGGGATTCCAGAGGCTGCGATAAGCAATCCGTGAACTTTCACGAAGTCGTCGAAATTTCGAATCCTTTTTGCACCGCCTTCGACGGTGGCGGACATTTTCAGATTGTCGTCCACGGTGGCGGGAGGGTTTATGACTTGGTGGCTGTGAATGTGATGAAAAGAACAGCCCAAGGGTTTAAGACTACTACGGTCTACAACTTTTAAAAACTACTAGTCCCTATGTCCGGCTTATTTTGCAGCCTAACTTTATGGCACTGTTCTATATCAAACTTTGATCACATAGTTAAATAGATATATAAAAAATAATATTATCGTATGTGATATTGTTAAATTATTCGCAACAAGGAGTTTTTAAAAAGTAACTTTTTATTTGTCGTTATTATACGTAGTTAAACATATTAAGGGTCAAACATGTGTCCCGAACAATGTGCAATGATTGAGAGGTAATTTAAGCTTGGACGGAGGGAGTACGATCTACAGCTTCCCAAACTAAATGTCACACTTTTTTAGCTGTCAATACATATTTGATCTTTATATCTTTCCATAAAAATAATTAATACATTAATATTTATAAAAAGTTGATAATTTAAAATTTAATATTTTAAAAAATACATGTTATAAAGTATCTGACAAGTTATCACACGATAATATTTTTAATCATGCATCAATTTAATTTTGATTAAATAAAGTTAACCTATAGTTGGATATGAAACTCTGCTAAAAAAAAAGTGTGACATTTTTTAATAGATCGACCCAAACTAATATTTTTCCAGCTGCTTTACTTTCAATTATCCACTTGTGAAATGTTTTCAATAAAAAAACATCATACTGTATATATATTCCATATAGAAAGTCCTAAAATACAACTTTTTAAAAGTGATTGAATAAGTCAAGCACTTGATTGTAAAATGGGATTTATTTTTGTAATTAACTGAATTTCATGGATTCATATAAATAATTATTTTAATTTTTCAATTATTCTCTTAGCAAAATTCATGCTTGTAAACCTCTGCCTCGTTGTATACTTCACCACTTTCGCATTCTCCGTCGTTTCGCCACTGCCGTTCCACCATGCCCCTCATCTACCGTCAATCATCTGCGCATATTTTTTTCTCCTTTCCATCACCATTTTGTTTTGTAATCGTTTGTAACCATCGGCGGTTGTGGCATTTTCTTTTGTAATATGGCATTTGTGTAGTTTGGCGTATGTTGCATTGAGGTTAGTCGATATGATGTTATTGTAAAGTTGTGCATTTGTATGAGTTGATGTTAAAATATGCATTTTATTAATTATATGTTGCATTTGTTAGTATTTAGTAGGTTAAAGGTAAGTAAGCATAGAAACCAAATGCGTCCAAAATACAAGTGCTACGGGTCGCAGCTCCGTTCAAAATGCGGAACCCTAATGGTTCTGATGTAACAAAAACCAATAAACTACCAAGTTATACCCACTAGTACATAAAACACCGGACTAGGCAGCAACCCCTAACTAGCTAATAGGGAAACGCGCAGGTACAATTTCCTCGTAAGTGCTTGAGAGCACAGTGGCTGAGAGAGGATCCGAAATCCTCTTCGCCCCGAGTGGTGAGACAAAGTGATGTTCCAAGGAAGGCGATGCTAGAGGAAGACCCTGCTGGAGTATATACCTCATAAAAGCATGTCTTCCACCTAACAAGTGATGCTCCGCCTGAAAATGGTGCTATGCCAACAAATTGATGCTCCTCCAAAATAAAATGCTCCAATCGCCTAAGAAAGGTCCCAATAGTAGAAGCTAGCCTCTGTAGATAAGTATCTCCTCCGAGTGCGCCGAGAGAGTATGCACAAGAACGCCCAAGATTATAAGCAAGATTCCACTTAAGGTCAATTGGTGAGCCCTCAAGTGGTGTGTAACCTTGCCATCAATCCACCCCCAAGAAGATGTAAATACTACATAGATGCCAACTTCCCCGGGATTCCCGAATCAGACAAATTCGGTCAAAAGTTGCCGAATTCTGTATTTTCCAGTCTGCCCAGTATCACTCCAAACAAATCCAAAGGCTTGGAAAATCAGTCCCTTTAGGTCCGCCCTAGAGCTCCCTATTTCATACCCTAACAATCCTTTAAACCAGCCCAGGATCCCAAAATAAATGACCCAGAATTCAGCCCCCTTTTCGGCCCAAGTAGACCCCTATATCAGCCCCCAAAAATAGAAGCCCAAAATCTAGTGATTAAAACCCCTAGAGATAAGCCCCTCAAAGCCACATGGATTCTGCCCTCTAAAGTCAACCCAAGAGGCCCAAAGATCCCAATAAAACAACGCAGCAGCTTCAAAGAAACTCAGCCCAAAAAAGAAGTCTAAAGTGTCGTCACATTAGCCCGTTAAAAGGGCATATCTATAATCCACAAAATGGTAAAAACGGTCTCCGCCTGGAAGTGAAAGAAAAACCAAAGACAGAGGTGTAGCAGTAAATGGAGAAGTCATGTTCAAACCCAGCAAAATAGCTACGCCAAGAACCGATGGGGGTAAACCAGAAAAAAGGAGGTGCTGAAATAAAATATCTCTCCTAATCAGGCCCAAACCGAGGAAATGAAGTGAGAAGTCTCAAGACACGGCCATCCCAAGTATGTTGCACCGGTACTCCGCCTTGGTCGGAATTGTCCCCACACCGCTGACGACTCCTTTGTGTTTCGTTGGTTTGACGGGTTACCGATGTAGTATTGTTGGCTGCCTTGTAGAAGAACTCGGCAGTCGGCTCCAGAACCGACTTGAAAGCAGCCCTTCCGTTCCTTCTCAACTAATTTTGGCCAAGTTCAACATAAGAAAGGTCCCCATTTTATGATCTTGTTTCGGCCCAGGTAGAGATTATAGTTGAAGGGAAATGGGCCAAAAGGGTGATGTTACAGCAACCCGCTTGGAGAGACTTTGAGGTCTATGCAGCTTAATAATGAGCCTGTTGTCCAGCCCAAAGAAAGGCGCAGAATTATTGAGAATGTGGGCAAAAGTTTGACCCAAACGGGATTCTATCCAAAGCCCCATAGTCACACCGGTTTTCTAAGCATTCCATTGTGTCACGGGTCACCCTTGACTGGAGTCAACTGTGAGAAGATCAATGCTAGAATGCAAAGACACCACCTAGGTTCCACGCCTGTCGCACTCAGCGGGTGGCTAGATAGCACACCAGGCCTTTAGAGGGAAGTGGAACACTAGGTCAAACCGAAATGGAGCAGCAAATAGAAACACTAGAAGAAAGTGTCTGTACCTTGTACTTAGGACGCAATACAAGAAGAAACCAACGACTTGGTGGAGCGAAAGCTCAATCTAGCTTATATTGCAAAATAGGTAACCGGGTATGAAGTTCATTGACTCTATCTATATGGTGTACGAAAGTAATTGGAAATTCTATGTGCAAGAACAAAAAGAGGTAAAAGCTAATACGGCACGAACGCTCTATGCCTCTTAGCCGCCTGGCACTAGAACTAGAAATAAAAAATGAGTAATTTACATGTACTGAAAGACTACCTATTACAAGGAGCTTGGGGCAAGAGTCTTCTCACCACTATGTTGAATGGGTCGACCCGTGATGGGGAAGAGACCAAGGACCAAGGAGCTTGGACCAAGGTAACCCCGTAACACACGGGGAGGAGAAGGCTTGAAAGTACTTTGACAAATAGTACTATTGAAAGAAAAAATGGATACTGTATGAGAACAAGTGGTATCACTGAACCATAGATGTGGCTAAACCTCACAAGAAAGCAAGGGTTGAACAACATTCGTATAAAGTTTCCTTGGTTGGAACCATATTTGTATCCCATTCCCGAGTCCAGAACCTATCACATTAGAAGTCACTTTTGCACAACTGCCTTTAATTGTACACAATCAAAGGCCTTGAATTCATTAAAATAATAGGTGCTTCATTCAAAACCTCCTTTTAATGATATGGAACCGCCTTTGAAATTTTCCAGTGCCCCGAAACAAGAAGTTTCAAGCTTAGAATTTGTCCTAGAAGGTGGTTCCTGGAAAATTTAGTGAAACTGCCTTTAAACTCAACCTTTAATAGACTATTCTCCAATAGTGTTAGTCACATTCAGGCGCTGCCAACAGTTGACAAAAAAATTGGCATTGAAAAGCGAGCCTAGAAGAAGCAATAACCGAATCTTGCTTGGTGGAAGTCAACAGTGCGGAAATGTTGGCGGCAAATGTAGGAACCACCGTATTTTCATCCTGAATGCTTGTTTCTTCCTCAAAAACCATTCCAAGGAGTTGATGTGATGAGATAAACCAAGCCAGAGATTGAAGGCCGTATGGAATGTCGCATAAGATATATCGAGACCATGAAGAACACGTTCAACAAACTCATCATCGGAAATAAAATGAGATCCTTCTGCCAAAGAATCAGAAAAAAAATGTTTTTTCTCCATATATTCTAGAATGGAGAGAGAGCCCTAGAGAAAAGTCTGAAGTTGATGCTTCAGATGCATTAAATTGGCGCGAGTCTGGGCATGAAACATCTGCTCTAAAATCAGCCATTCGTTTGAGGTTGTAAGTGCACGAACAACATGAGCAAGCAAAGAAGGAGAAATTGTGGATTGAATCACAAACAAAACCAAGTGATCCTTGTTCTTCCACGTAGCAAAGACCATATTAGGGCTTGGTGGAGAGGGCGGCTTGGATGAATCAGAATCAGCTACCAAAAGCTTTGGCAGGGCGGAACCCGGAACAATAAAAGAAACAAGATCATAAGAAATGAGAGCATACTTGATGGATTGACGTTGTAGAGAATAATTGTTTCGATCAAGACGAAGCTGGAGAGAACAGGGAGTTTGACCGTGGGGGTTTCATCAGATGTAGCAGCGATAAGAGCACCGAAATTGGTGGAAAACATGTCATCAAAACCCATTGGAGGGTGGCGGCCGATGACAGGTATTAATAAGAGGTGGCG
>JAUOBV010000001.1:9481167-9493443 GCA_032360425.1 Rubia occidens
AAGTCTGCATCTTGAAAAGAGTAATAAAGCTTTACAATGCAGGGGCTGCCAACTTCAGCAAGCAAATTTCTTTCAGCTCTAACATGCTCAACCTACAATATGAGGAGCAATCACAATATTCATAGAAATTTGTAATTATACAGTAAGTTGACAGGAAAAAGGAACGAAAACTGTAAAGCAGAAAACAAACTGAAGAAAGCAGGTCGAAAGAAATAAACATGTATAATTGACGTGTTAATATATCAGATCACATGTTATGCTTTACTTCCTGAAGAATATGAATCTAGAAGTAAATACAGTAATTAGTGGTACATTGTCCGAGATAAGTTATCTACGTTGCTCCACTTTCTCTTCCACTGGAATAGGCTAATATGTAAAAGGACCCTGTGTAGCCAGTTTTCCCTAAGCATCTCTTATTAGTTGTGTACTCCATGAGCTATCCTTAGTATTCTGGATGATGCTATATTATTACTTTCATCACATTTCTGCTTTCAGCTTGAGCTGAAAGTGTACCATTCTGTAAATGAAGCCTTTCTTCATATTTCAAGCCAACAAATTAGTGAGCATCTATACATGTTTTCACAGTAAAATGTTTACTGGCCTATTTAGAAAACAAAAATCTAATAATGTGTCACTTGAAAGCTTCAAGGGAACTAACTGGACACTTGTGATTAAATACATAGCTATTCTAGAAGAACTAACTCGAAGAGAACTCTTATGGCCCAATGCCTTTTCACCATTCTCATGTTCCCTGGACGGTAGCACATAGAACATTAGTCTTAGAAAGAGGAAAACTAACAAATGAGATATAAAAATCAAGAGAGTAAACTTAGGAATAATATTATATTAGGAATAATACGTACAGCTTGCTAACACCTCTAAACAATGAAAAAGGAGTTGGATAACTATACTGGTCACCACATTCAGTGGCTGCACTGAGGATAATGAGTATGACTTCATCAGTATCAGATCAGTTTATCTTCAACTGGCGCAACAATTTTAAACAGATTAGCAGAAGTATTAATCAAGTTGCTCACCTGTCCTCGCCTAAGCATTTCTGACTTCTTCAACTTTTTCATTGCGTATATTTCACCTGATTTCTTATCCCTACACAGCCTAACCTGTAAAGTTACATGTGTAAGCAACATATTGACAGTCATGAGAAACGAAAAAACATTTCCACTTGCAATGCAATAACTGGCAACCATATTTTTACCATCAAAAACCATAAGAGCAATATATACCACAAAACAGAAAGCAGCCCTAAAGACAGTTTGAGAGCTGAAAGCAGGCAGGGCAGTCACAAAAGTAGTCCCAAGTAACATTAAAATTGTCAGTTTATGCTGTTAACTTTGTTTTTTTCATTCAGTTAGTGCACTCTTAAATATGAAATGATGGAGAAACATAGTTCAGAGGACTGAAAAAGATAATCATCTAGAAACTTAAAAGAGGTTATAAATCTCAAACCTCTCCGAAAGCACCCCTTCCTATGATTGCTAGCATCTCGAAATCATCAGCAGTAATTTTATTTCTTTTAAGCCGCATATAATCCGTCTCTTTCCGCTCCAAATCCTTCAGAAGATTAATTTGCTCCTCTTGCGTAGCATCTGAGCTTGCTAACTTCATTTCCAGTGCCGACCGCCTGTAATTGTTCATAATTTAATATTTTCTCGTCACATATACTCGTACTTATTGTATGCATGGTTCGGTTACGGATAAAACAGGCGTACAGATTAAGCAATTGCGTCACGGATTGTACAATTGAGCATACAAATACATGTAATTTTATCGAAATGTTTAAATTTACTGTTTACTAGTTACTGACCTTTCTTTACGTTGTTGAACGAGCTTCATGTGCGATTTATAGTGATCCTCGATGTATTTTGTGGCCGCAGCGACTCGTTCCAATGTCAAGCTGGACATAAGATTCTTCGCCGATCCTTCCTCCTCCACCTCCTCTAAGAACTCCTTCGCCAGCTTCTCCTGCGCCACATTCCCGGCCTGCGTCTCCATACGTATATAAACCAAGGAAGATTTGCACGCGTATATATTATAATTCCGGAAACTGTATACAGACAATTGCAACCGCTAGCGCGCCGTCTAAAATCGACCGAACGAACGAAGGAACGCACGCACTGGGGACCGGAATCGGAGGCAGGGGAAATGCGGGAATGGAGAAGAAGGGAATGCGGTGATGGAAGCAGAGGGGCGGGCTGTATTGTATTGTATGTATCGAATCGGAGGAAGGCTTAATCTGCAGAACCGATGGGTCGGGGATGTTTGTCTCCGTTTTTCGGGGCTATTTACGTGGCGCTTCACAGCTGGACAGAGACTGCGCGCGCTAATCTGTGGGGGCCGCGTCCCTTGTCGACTCCACACGCGCAAAATCCATTTAGTACTCTCTCGGTCTCTAATAATGGCCCCCGACCGTAAATTTTTCGTGGCATGTTTGATTATCGATAATTTTTATACAATAATGGATATTTGTGAGATATTTTTGAATTCTCCGTAATATGTAGTTTCTAAAAAATAAAATATTATAACTCATTACTATAAGCAATCAAAGTTATCGGCGGTCAAACATGCTTTGAAAAAATGTCGGAAAAAAGGGTCATTAATAGAGGACCAGAGAGAGTATAATTTTAAAGGAGCTCTGTTCGGCACCTATCGTACTTATAAATAAAATTAACTTATTTTATCTTATTTTTAAAAGTTCGTTATGAAAACATCAATGTTTAAACTGCAAATTAGAATAAATTAAAATAAAAATTTTGAATTGCATTAATCGGGTCATGAATTTATAAATACTATACGTTGCAAAATAAATTTTAATATTGCAACTAAACCTTTTACCTTTCTATAATTCTAATTAAACTCCTTCTTTCTATATATATAAAGACGGTATTTCCTAAAACTTTGACATTTTAAAAATGGAGAGCTTTGTTTCTACCTTTTCTCAAAAATAGTTTACTCCATACTTCTTAAATAAACAGCTTAGCTTATAAGAAAATCACTTATAAACCCTGTCAAACACACTACTCAGAAGTGGTTTGTCGTTACGTTATGAACAATCCATTATGGGTGTGTTTGACATGGCTTATAAGGGCGTGTTTGACACAGTTGTGCTCATAAGTAAATGTGGCTTATTTTAACTTATTTTGAAAAGTATAAGACTCTGTTTGGCATAGCTTATAAGTTGTTTTCCTTATAAGCAAATCACTTTTTAGTGTTTGGTAAATTGCTAAAAAAATAGTTTATTTTGAAAGCATAAATATTTTTGGGGGAAAAAACAGAAACGGGTATCCCCCTACTTTCAAAATAAGTTAGTTTTGCTTATAATAACAGTTCCGCCAAACAGAGTCTAAGTGTGTGTTTAGGGAAGTTTAGCTTATAAACCCTGCCAAACACACCATAAGTGTTTTGCTTATAAGCTAAACATTTTTCTTTGTGTTTGGAAAACTGCTAAAAAAATGCTTATTGAATAAACAAAAGCTTTTTGGGGGAGCATAAGTTGGTCTCCCCCGGCTTTAAAATTAAGCCAAAACAAGTTAATTTTGTTTATAAGCACAGTTCTGCCAAACACAACCTATAGTTTTCACTTATACGATGCACTTGTTAAATTGAACATTAAAATTTAAATAAAATATTTTTAAGGTTAAATATTTTACTTTTATATACTAATATTTTTTACATTTTCACATTAATACACATTATATTACATGTTTTAACTTATAAAATACAATATTTAAATTTTACATTAAAAAGTAAGGTGACCTCTCCATTAACTAATGAACATGTCACCTTTAATAAAACTTCCCCATGATCTATACTTTATTAATAATAAAATGAGAAAGTCTCCTGTTAGACCGACTAACGGTCATGCTAGTTATGAAAAAACTCACTTCAATAACTTTTAGGGTCAAGTTATAATTATTTATACATTGCGATACATTTTAAAAGTTTTTCAAAGTTATAAGAACCTTGTTGCAGTAAATAAAAAACAAACACCAAATTACCTCATTAGTTATATCAATTCTAGAAATAACCCTGTCTAACGGTTAGTCGGTCTAAAATAAAACTCTGTGTAATAAAATTACAAATTCTTAACAAAATTTTGTTTAATATCATCTAACTGTTGGAAATTCTCCTCAAATTCTAAAAGTAGTTAATGAGTGACTACTCAAGGTTCTTTGGTTCATGAATGAGGAATCTAAAACCTGGTTCATGAATTGAGAAATTCAAGAATTTGATTCATGATTTGGGGAACTTAAGAGTTGGACTTGAACTATATATATATATATATATATATGTGTGTGTGTGTGTGTGTGTGTGTGTGTGTGTGTATAGAGAGAGAGGGAGGGTGAGTTCTTCAAAAGAGTGTTAAAGGATGTAACCTTCCAAATTTGTAATTTGGTTGTGGTGCGTGACATAATTTTCTGACATATGCAATCAGTCTGATCCATTTGGGTAATAAGATTAATCACCTTCTGTTCGTGAAGGTAGCTAACATGTTTGGTGAACCACATTAAAATATGTGTTCTGTTTTTTCCTGTTTTTTTGTTATCTTGATCTGCGCGAAAGGATTAATTTCTCTACAAGTGGTATCAGAATTTTGGTTTATCGAGCTTATGTTTCAATATGATAAAAAGAAGAAAGACGAATAAAAATTTGTGGTTGGGTGATCCATTGGCGAGACTGGAAAAGACGTATGCTTTGTTGCCTCCATTGAGATTCATGAGCTTTTGTGTTTGACAAGTTCTTTCCTGATGCGAGGAATTCCTTCTGAATGATGATCTTACCAAGAATTAACTCACAGCGAGTTCTGCCTCCTTGAGTACATGGAATGTCTTCAGGTTGGTCTCAGGGAGAAGGCTCTGAGGCCCAAGTCAGCGTGACGTAATCATGAATCAATATATACTTTTAGAATTATTATCACTTACCATTTTACAGTGTTTCTTTTATATATTTATAGTTGTTTTGACAATGTTATCATGGTATGATTATCACGCTCCTATATTTGGACCAGTTGGTGAGTGGTATGGGGCATCATGATATCTTTTGCTATTTCCTTGGTATGCCAGTTGGCGAGGTCGTTTTGCTTAAGCCACCATGGCCTGGGCAAACTGTCGAAGTTCAGCAAATCGATCACTTCGCATACTTAGCTAGTTAAGTTAGACTCGACATTTCATATATACCATAAGCCTTTCAACCGCTGAGTCGTGGGAAATAGAGTACAGAATGACTGCTTATATAATGTGGACAGTGTGATGTTTTAAACGATGTGATTAGAAAACAACATGCACCTGACCTATCATATTGGACTACTCAAAACTCTTAATGCTTGAGGAGAATTAAGTTCCTAAGTTGCAGTATGGAGAGCTCTTGCAAGCTATTGCTAACGTGACCAAGAGTAACGAGTTATTCCAAGAAAAAATGCATAGCGATATTAGAGAATTGGGAACTCAATTCTCCTCAAGCATTGAGAGTGTTGAAGGGCTCGTGAGAGATTTGATGGAGAGGGTGAGCCAATTAGAAACTCTATATTCCAAATATGTACCATCCCCGGTTGAACTCAAAAATTTGGTGAGCGTAGTCACCTCGATGAATGGAGATAAGTACCATGGGATGAGATGTGGTTTGTTGAAAACGAAGAAGTTGAGGAAGGGGTGATTATCCTACATTCACCATTCTATCTATCATCACTCCAACCCAGTATGCTAAACTTCCAAATCACTCATCTTCTTTAAGGCCGACTCTACCTCCACAAAATCTTCCTCTTGGAAGATTCCTACCCCTACCTCTCCAATTTTAGGTGCCCATAGTGATGGGATCAAACTTTCACCATATGGATAACACTAGGTTTGTGTCGACGACCTTAAAAATACAAAGCTTCTCGGAGAGCAATCGAAGCTTTTAAAATAGATTAGTTTGTTTTTCTTTTAAAAAATATCCTCATCTTTATCCTTCCACTCTCAACCTAAAACCATTAAACACCACCACAATCCACCACAAAAACCACCACCCAAATCACAACCAAGGTGGCTCCCTAGTTGTTGCTTTTTGTGGATGTTGATTGATACTTGCTTAGTTGTGGACTTGTAGGGTTTTGGTCCTAATTGCTTGTTGGGGTAGAATTTGAGGGCATTGAGATGAGAACAATGCATTGAGAAGTGACTATTGCCCATTTTCTTTTCATATCATGTTTCTTACTTGAGGAAGATGTGTGTTTTAAGTGTGGGGGAGAAAAATATGTCTCATTGCATTGTATTGTATTGTATATATTGATTGTGTTTGTGTGTTTCTTATTTGATTTTTGTTTTAGAACACTATTACGTTTGGTGTGTATGATTGTTTTGCAGGAAGTATTAGGTTTTGGAAAAGAATAACTAAGTTTTGAAGTAAGGATCCCCAGGAAACGGATCGTATAAATCTACATAGGCCATACCAGTTCATTGGGCACGGTCCGTATTTATCGGCACGATATGTGTTGCTTGAACATCCTCATCTCCAAATTACCTTATTCTTTCACTTCCATACCTAAATATCACCCGAATCTATTTAATGACAAATCACTTGAATCACACACATCGAAACTGAAGAGGTAGTTTGTCCTTCCATTGCAATTTCAATTCTTTATTAGATTTTTTTGTGTATGATAGTGGTTATGATTGAACTTGCTTGATTAGAGGTTGTGGGCAGAGTATATATTGATAATGGTAGCTAGTTTATTAGATCCTATGATTGTGCCACTAAGGGTATATTTTGGTGTTCATTTCTCATTGTAAGTGCTCTCTCATTTCTTCCTCTTGACATGTATTCTAGATATGCCCGACCCAAGGCTGAGGCAAGTGAATACTTTGGCTCGGGCCCCTAATTATCTAAATATACAGGGGCCTCAATTAATTTAAATATCCATTGTATATATAATCTACCAAATATTATTAGCCTTCTATTTTTCTCCAAACACAAGCCCTTCACTTCCTTCCCCCAAACAACCCAGAACCGAAAAACGCAAGAAAAGAAAAGTAGAGCTCGAAAGAAGAAGAAAAGTGGAGCTCAAAACCGTAGGGGCCAAGATTGAAGAACAAAGGGGTTTTCAATCACAATTGAGGTTCAATATTTTCATTCTAAATTCTATTTTTTTCCTTTATTGAAGAATTTCAAGTCGGTGTTATATTTTTCAAATCTTCTAATATCTTGTTTAGGATTGAATTGTTGGCTATTTTTTGAATGTTTCTTCAGGAAATGTGAATGGAGAAGATTTTAAGGAAAATCTCCATCTTTAGGATAAAATGATTTGTATAACATTAAGATGTTAGAGTACTGTAGTATGAATTTGTGAGATCGTTGGGTGTTCTTGTATGGAGATTATTTATCCTTGATTTCTTGTATGAGAAAGTTGTGTGAGAGTGTTGATTAACTGATGTTGTAGTTTGTGTGCCATACCAACAGATGTTGCAAATATGTAGAGTGTTGATTGTAGATACAAGTTGTTTGTTTCTATTTTATATGTATGCATAATCAGAGGAACTGCAGTTAGTATGTAATCTTACTGAATGTTCCTTACTATATTTTGGTGAATTATTTGTGGTGGTTAGAAGATTATAAATAAATAAAAGAATGAGAGAATGTTGGGGAGTTTTTCCCTATTATTTGGGCATCACCAATATTATTCTAATCTAGGCTTTAAGTTGTGCTCACTTTATATATTTTTGATGAAGCAAATATGAATCTTTTTCATAGTTGCTACATGGAACCTTGTAAAGCGAAAAACAAAGTGTGCATCCGGAGTTTCAAAGAGAAGAAAGATTAAAATTCATGAAAAATAGGCACAAAAGGGTATTCTTGAGAGATTATTTAAGAAGAAAACATGTGAAGAAGAGGGTACAAGCAAAAATTATGAAGGTGTAAGTGACTATGATCTAATTGAGGTGAATATTGGTAGTGTTGAGGAACAAGTTGCGAAAAATGTTAATCGTATTGAAGAAGATGAAATTGTAGAGGAATTCCAAGTGATTGAACATGATGTTATTGAGGAAAAAGAAGTTGAGATGAATGTTAATAATCTCGAGGTACAAATTGCAACAGGTAGTAATGAGAAACAAGTGTAAGATGAAAGTACAAACATTTATGATCCTGGGAATTGGGACACCATTTCTCAAAAATTTAGAGATCACATGGTAGAGAAAGACTCATAAAGAGAAGATGTTAAGTTCAAGTTTTTAAAATGCGGCGTTAGACTTTTTGCTCGTTCTTATTACACCCGTATTTTGAGAAATGGAGAACTCAAGAGAGGAGATGACTACTTTATTCGATAAAAAAGATGCAAAGTTTCATTTTTGTTGTAGATTGTTAGAGGAAAAAGACAATCGTACTCATTTGGCTAATAAAAGATTCAATGATTGGAAAATGTATGGATGCCACTAAAATTTTATGAAAGTAGTGATATTCACATGAAGTTCATGGCAAGTTGGATAGAATTGGATAAAAGATTTCGAACAAATACAACTATTGATCGTGATGTACAAGAGAAAATCATCAAAGAGAATTAGTGATGGAGCGAAGTGTTAAGAAGAATATTGGCGGTTGGGAAAACACTTACAAAATGTAACTTGGCCTTCCGTGGAAGTAATGTGGCTATTGATAAAGAGAACAACAGGAAATTCTTAAGATTTATTGAGATGATTTCCGAGTTTGATCTAATAATGAGGGAGCACCTTTTTCGCATTCGAGAGAAGGAAGCGAGAAAGCATATCTTAGTTAGAAAATTCAAAATGAAATGATTCTTTTGTTAGCCGGTGAGGTGAAGAATGTGGTTCTCAATAAAATGAAGAAAGCAAAGTACTATTCAATCATTATTGATTTTTACTCCGAACCTAAGCCACCAAGAGGAAATGTCACTTGTGATATGGTGTGTCGACGCCTCGCCAACTTCGTCTAAGGTAGATGAATTTTTTTATTGAGTTTATGAAGGTAGATGATATATTGGGGAATGGGATTTTTGAGACTCTTGCAAATACTTTGGCTAAAATGGCCTTGATATTGATGATATAAGAAGACAATGATATGAAAATGGTTCAAATATGAAGGGGAAATATAAAGGTGTGCAAAGCAGATTGCTTGACATAAATCCTAGAACCTTTTACACCTCTTGTGGTTGTCATTCTCTTAACCTTACTCTTTGTGGTTCCTCTCCTCTGAGCAGCATAGACCTTGTAAATTCACAGGTTTAGTTCCCTAGAAGTAAAGAACCATGTGTTTCATTAGACACAGACCGTGCCACAAAACATGAACCGTGTCGTAAAACTGCGTGGTTTTAATGGCACGAGTCGTGATAGGCAGCACGGGTCGTGCCTTGGACTATAGAACCGCGTGTTTCTTTGGCTTTTCCCCACCTTTCCCACTCTTTCGCCTATAAATAGTCTCCATTTTCCACCTTTTCATAGTGAGCCAACTTGGGTCTCTAAAACCTTAGGTTTTCTTCATGTTTTCTTAGTTTTTACATCTTTTCCATAGATTCTTACATACTCCCTCCGTCTCACTAAAACTTGCTTAATTTCTTTTCCAGAGTTAAATTTTGTAAATTTTGACCATAAATTTCAACTAATATAATAACAAAAATATCATGTAAGATCTTATTATATTCATCTTAACATCTATTTTCTAAATGTCAATTTTATTTGAAATTATTATATGTTGTTAGAGATATTTACGGTCAAACATGATCATTGAAAACCATTAATAAAGTAATTAAGAAAAAATTAATGGGACGCAGGGAGTGTATGTTATGGTTTTCATTATTTATAATGGATTTTATATTTAGGAGCATAGGAGGAGGCGGATCTAATACACTCCCCTTAGGGTTTCCTCTTTTCCATCATTTATTTCTTAGCATTTATATCTGCCAAACCCAAACTGGCTAAGGGTTCGATTGTGGTAGCTGAGTTAATTATTCAGGAGCATTTTAAAGCATTTTAAAGCATTTTTAACTCTTGGTTCTTAGATTCATTATATTAAGTGCTTTTATTATCATAATTCATTTTTGCTTGAATGTCTATGCTTATGATTATACTAGATTGTGATAGGATACTAGATTGCGATTAGGATGCGCACTTAATTAAGGTCTTTGCATGATTTAGTGTTAGGCTCAACAATGAATGCGGGAGTATTTCGTCTTTATGTAAGTTTGGTCAAAGGTTAAATACTAGTGTCATGTATGCTTGACACATGTTCTTGGATTGAGTTAGATGTAATTACGTGTTTGGTTACTCTTTGGATGATACGGGAGTTACTCACTGGGTGGGTCAGTAATCTTATCGATCTTGTTGGGGTCATAGGATAGTATCCGCCGAACGTAATGTCCCTTGTTTCTAGAAACTAGGCGGGGAATGCCCCTAAAGTTAATATTGAGGTACTTATGTTTCCTAAGTGGCACAAGATAGGTTTAGAGTGTGTATTCATGGTGGAGGTCCTGGTGACCCATGTTACTCCTGGGTTTAATTCAATGCGCATTTCTGCGAGTTTATTAACCCCGGAAGTGAGGGCTAACGGAGGTAGTGAAAGCACACCACTTTCTATACCTGGAGGGTGTGAGAATTTGAAGAGGGGGATGAACCGAGGTGTGAAGGACTGGGGGAGTTCCCGGGGAATCAACCTCTCCTAATCGTGTGATAGAGCATGAGATAGAAAAAAATCATGTATGTGAATAGGAGTCGAGAACCAAATCTAAATGTTAAAAATGTGACACAAATTCTCCCAAGGCCTTTATTATCATATTTATCTCATTATCTAGTTTTGTATGCTATTAGTTGTTAGACTAATTACTCAAACAAAAACCTCTTTTTTTGTTACCAACACATGCACTTGATGACGCTCGTGTGTGCAGTTGCATGAAACTATCTATTGAATCCCTTGGTCTCTTTGGGCGACACTCAAACTTACTAGTTTATACTATTATGGGTAGTTAGGAGTAAATTAGGGAGCAACATTACAAATATATTATCTTTGACTGTCGCATCCCAGGTTTTTAATGACGTTCGGGATGCTTGTCACTCGTTCATAGCCATTGTAGGCATGCAGAGTACATGGACCCAAAATGACCCCATAGTAAACTAGATATGCAACCTTCGTAGGGTTCTCGTAGCGCCAATAAGAACTTCCCAAAAAGTCACAAATCCCTCTCTAAAACCAAAACCCTATCTACCGGTCTAGAGAATTGGAACAATACTATATTAATGTCACACGAGAATTTCCTCGTCATGGATTTTTTCATACCCCCAAGATGCTGGAACAGATCGAGAATCTCATACGGGATCCTCCCAGGGGCCAAAACCTTTCCCACCAACGGCAAGCGAAACTTCGATCCGTCGAAGTTGAGCGGCATAGATTGGGGAAAATTTCCATTCTTTGTGAGCGAGAGCATCCAAATTCGTCGTCATTGAGAGCATTAGCCGATCGAAATTAGGAGAAGGGTTCATATTGAAGAAAAAATGTGATGTATCGAAATAAGGTTGAAGCACTCAAAACCTTAGGATAGAGAGGGAGATTTTTCGTAACTATTGTTATTAATAATCTGCAAAAAAGAATTATTAGCTTGCTACTGCACACCCCTTCACTCTCTTTCATAACTCTACTTTTTACTTCAATTTACTTTTATACATTTTTCATTGTAGAAAATGAGAAAAGGGTAGTTTATTTTAATTGATATATTTTTAAATATTTATGTCATTGAATAAGTGTAGAATTTATCTTCATATATTAGTTTTATTTTTCGAGCTGATTGATTAGATCGTTGTGTTTATGATAATAATTTGATTTAGTTATTCGCGATGATGTATTATTCTCAATCTAGCTGTACAAATCTGTATTTAAGATTTTGTTTGTGTTTTTATGTTAGGGGTTCAATTTGATTTGTATTTTTCAAGGAGTTTACGATTTGAACAAAGTAGATAGTGGTTGAATATAGTGGTGTTACAATTCTAGAATATTCCTATTTAGCGTAGTGATATTAATGTATGATAAGCTTCTCTCTACCAAGCGATCATGATATTCACAGAAAACAAGTTAATATCGCGATAACGATATTACAATTTATTGGATCTTTGATTTATAATAGTACAGACGATCAATCTGGTTCATATGTAATTTATATACTCCTCATCTAATTTAAATGTTTAAAATGAGTTAGTTATTACTAGAGATTTTTTAAAAGTAATCATTCAAAGGTGATGGAAAACACCCAGGAGTGATTGCATAAGGGAACTGACTTCCAACTCA
>JAUOBV010000001.1:9493543-9504716 GCA_032360425.1 Rubia occidens
ATTCCAACTACTTTACTACCAAGAATGGTAGATAGTGGAAAGTAACGGGGTCATCTACATAGATGTTAGGAATATAATAATTATCTAAAAACAACCGTGTCGGGTTGTAAATCCATGGTAAAACAGTCATGTGGGGGAGTTTGTAATAACAACTACTAACATGCAAATGATCACTAGAATAAATATGTAAACTACCACTCCAAGAATATCTATGTAACATGATTAAAGTCATTTAAACCATCAATTTCATGACATATAAGAATAAGCCTATTCTAGTGTTTGTATCACGTAGTGCAAACAATGGTCAAAACTTCCCATTATCTGTCACATAAGGGTGCATGTACTAAATCTTCCATCAGTCTCGCCTCCACAACTAGGAGAGTGCAACAACGGAAATGGCTCATTGTGCAGGTATTATTCTCTCCCGTGATTAAGCCCCAGGAAGAACACTAATGATGCACAACCCCTAGGCCTACAAAGGCAAAGGAAGAAGGAATCTTATCGATGGATCTAGGATTACAAAGGTAATCCTAGCTTGCTACTTTATCTAGCTCTACCTGCAACTCGTCAGATCGAATGGTTGGCTAAATAGAGTATGGTCGATCGTAACGTTAACAACGATAACCTACGTGCACACACCCACACGGTTCCGGACCCATCGTTACCCCAAGCACATGTAGGTTTCCTTCCCCGTAGGGTAGAAGTAGTACAACAACATGAAATTAGACTTTGGTATGTGTGAACTAAGTGTGATAATCATGCAGTTCACAAGAACAGTAATAACAAGCTAACATAATAATACAAAAACATATAGAAATAGGTCGAATCTATGAAATCTCCCAAAATGAACATCAAAATGTGAATAAAAATACTAAACACAAGTAAATTAATTTCTCCCTAAGCATTGAACCCAAGTATTTCATTGGATCCAATGCCTTCGAGCAAAAGGAAAATAAAAAAGATGAAAAGATAGAACCTAGAAGAGAAGGAAGAGTATTTTCTCTCTCTAGCCTACTCTTGAGATCTAAAAATAAGCATGAACTTAAACCCTAGTACACATTGGTCCATATATATAGTAGTAGGGAATTGGGCCTAAAAATAGACCAAAAATTGGCCTAAAACCCTAGCAGCCGAAAACGGCTCGAGGGGGGGGTGGAATTTAGCAGGGTCTATGCCGACCGAGACCTACCTCATGCCAGCGTGGGACGTCAGCCATGGTACGGGATATGGCCTCGTGCTAGTGCATGCAATCCTTGTGCTAACATGGCCCGTGTCAATCGGCACGAGCCGTCGTCCGCACTCCATTTTTGCTCCTTTGATCCGTGTCCCATGTCTTTTGGCTTGCCCTGTTGGCTTGAATCTCATTTTTCTAAGTATCTCGGTGTGGGACGTGTCATTATTCACACCCCGTGGGCTGGTCTAGGTATTGGTGGCTTGAAACGACATGGACCGTGTGAAACAGAATGTTTTGTGCCCATACTTAGCCAAATTTTAGAGTGAAAATAATACAAAGGCATACGGCCTGTGCTGGGGCTTGGCACGAATCATGCTGGACCCCTAGCATGGGCCGTGTTGGCTGATATGGGTTGTGCTAGGTAGAGCCCTCCTGCTGGCCTTGTGCGGTTCGTGCTGGCCATGGATGGTTCAGCTGACTGACTTATTTGCTCCGCTATGGGTGAACCATTGATCCGATTTGGGAGTTCTTGTAGTCAATTTTATATCGCTCGAGAAGAATAATCCAATGGTGCCACCGTCAAGGGATGATTCTTCTTGGATCTTTCCCAGAAATCTGTGTAACCTCGTACAACAATCCCTATTGTTCTTCCTTGGCCTTCTTTATCTTCGAATCCACCTTTTTGGGCTCAATTCTATCTACTACCATGATTTGGAGACCGTGGCCTTCAATATACTACCATCTTTATGAATGACCTTCAATATCTTCTACCATCCTTGCTAATGGCCTTTAATTATCTTCTACCACCCATGCGGATGGCCTTCTACAAAAAGATGATAAAAAGTACTAATGTGCAACCTAATAATGAGATCAAAATGGAAGATCTTGGTTCCCGTGAATAAAAAGTGTCCATTAGTTTGTCAAATGCATTAGAAAAAACATGCATAAAGGTTCACATCAATCAGATACATAAATTGGACATCGGTTGGCAATATACATACCAGTGTTTTTCCTATCAGCACCGATTTGGCATTGTGTTCCGGTGCCGAAGTATGTTTTGAATCAAGTGGCATTTAGAACTAGCTTAGATATTTTGGGCACCGGAAAATCAAGTCTGTAGTCATTTTATTTAGCACGGGTATTAAATAAATTTGTAGCACCGGTATCAAATCAAAGCGGAGCGGATTATGTACGAATTATAACACCTTGTATGTTGAAAATATAAATGGTGCTAGTTTTTCAAATAATGGGATTGGATAATTTTTAAATTTGGGCACCATCCTGGATCAACCACGAGGAAAATGGATTATAATAAATTCCACAGAACTGTAGAAAAAATTGTAAATTTGCTATTGAAGAAAATATGAATCAACAAATGATAAAATAAAAGAAAGCATTAAATATCAATGTTAATACACAAAATCCAATCACTCATCCACACATATCATTCAATCAAAATTTTCAGGATTATTTTTAGCCTATTTTGCATAAGTAGTAACCCATGCCTTGCACCATTCGTTCGCCACCTCTTGAAGTTCATAGGGGTGATATTATCCTTGGTTTTCTGGGAAAATGTGCAATTCTATTTGATTAAATGTAAGTTAGTAGGAAGGGGTACTACAAAAGAAGACTGATCTATTGTTATTTGTTTTGGAGTTTTGATACTTAAGTCAAGCGGATTATTCGAAGTTGTCTTAAGGCCAGTTCCTCCAGGAATAACATGACAGAGTAGCCTCATTCCCAGCTACCTTCTTGTCCTTGGTGCTAATATAGAATATAAGAATACATAATGTATAATCAGTGTAAGGACAAAATAAAATCTATAATATTTACGTTGATGTTTGTTTTTTTCTAGCTGAAATTGGCTAAGGGTTCATTCTTCCTCTTCACCCTCTCATATTTACATGCAAGTAGGGATATGTTATTTTTGAATACTAACTTAGAAAATTTCATGGCAACAATTTAGTCTAATTCAAGGGATGGTTACACCTGGCTATAACTTAGGTTTCAACGTAATCATTCGAATTTAAACCACCGATGAGTGTGTCCAATGTGAAGACATTGTACCTGGACAAATAAGGATGAGGAACCAATGTTGCCTGCGTTAGTACTTAACAAATTAATATCTCGGGTGAATTTAAATAAATTGATAGTAATTTAAACATTAATTTAATGTGTCTGACCTTCTGAGGTAGGGTACCACAAAAATGTCAGCGTCGGATGCAACCATCATTTCCCAGATGAGGGAAAGTTGGTTATTGATGTTATCCTCCTCATGACCGGTGTCATTTCTTCCTATGTTTGCGACAAATGATTGGAATCTTCCCTTGTTCGTGCCCTTCACTTTACTCCACCGCTGCCTGTTAGCGTTAATCAATTTATGTCATCGATATTTTATGAAACTGAATATGGAAATTGAATAATTTGAAACTTACCCCATCCAAAAATCTAGCTAGGAGTTCAAGATCGATCGTGCATCCGAACATAAACATTTTCTCGATGTGAAGGGCACTTTTGTATAGTCTACCAAAAGTGGATACCGGAAACTGGTTGTAATAAATAACCTTCTCCGTAGCATTCATTTTCGTTGCCACCTTATTGCAATGTTTGGAACTCCCTCATCATTGGATAGATAGTTAATTTGAGGTAGTTTACAAATTGCGGCAATGCATTAAGTATACAAAACTTGTTCAAAAAAATAGTAACGAGATTTGGTAGAATTAACAATTTCAACGGCTTGATTGGTATCTCGGAATATTTTTTGCTCGATCTATAACTGGTTTTCAAACTGGATGGCTACATTAACGAAGTAATGACACACTGTTACACATAACAGGGAAACAATGTAATTTCGCAATTAGCATTTAAACACTTAGAATATGTTCCAAATAAAAAATATGTACATAATAATTAATTGAAATACCTCATCATCAGGGACCTCAAGGAATTCCCATTCCTTTTCAGAGGAATCATTGACAGGAACCTCCTTCTCCTGTTCCCTTGGGGTATCCAAATCCTGGTTGATCAAAGTCATGTGCCAGTCAACGACATGTCCAACAGCCTGTCCAACATCGACGAATCTGTGGTTGGCGGATGGAAATCTTGTTTTGGTATGGAAGACCTGGTAAGAAACACATACATGAGCAACTCCACCTACTGATGTATGGCTGTTGCAAGTTTTCTGGAGAAATCTTTTCGCTACCATGGCCCTTGATCCTTCTAGATTCTCCATGAATTTTTCCCCATTCTTTCATGCATTGTAGAACTATATTTATTATAAAATATACAAACAATATGTTTATAAAAATACTAGGGATAAAAAAATAAAATGAAATTGTAATCCACTTTTTTACTTCCTCATCGCTTGAAGCACCCTTAGATTTGGTCTGTGTCGTGCTGACTTGGCCCAATGCCTTTTCAATGAATGAATTGGGATCATCGAGCCCGCTGGTATTTAGACTACTACAACTGATGAAATTCCCTTGACAAGCTGGTCAAGGTATGCCACCATCGCCTTCTAATTGCTGGACTGGGGGATGAGCTGCTATCTCATTTGCTTCGGCTGCGGTATAGATGGGGTACGACAATATATTTTAGGAGGTTGATTTGAGTACCCCTATACCTTCCTGGTTGATCCTTCTTGCTAGTTGCCTTTATAAGTATGTCGTCCCTGGGTCCCAGGACCAATGTGCCCTTTACAGCATCTTCGTTTATACGTATATGCGAATAGGTGTAAAATATAAACATTAAAATTAAATATAAAATTTAAATGATCAATTATTTGAAAATACTTGCTATATCTGCAGTGAAGACTCTGTCTTTCCGGTTACTATATGTGGTCATATCTGCCAGCTTGGTGCATTCGAGGTACACCAACGATCTATCCACATTGAAATCCATGTTCCCAATCTCCTCCTCTGTCAAACCCAGGGCAGCCAGTTTTGTTCTCTTTCTTTTTCTCGACAATCTTTGCCCAAGTGACCCGGTGACCACTCCTTCCAGTCTAATTCTTCGTGCAGACCATGTCAAATAGGTTGAAATATACCGGCACCAGATCCCTCTCATTTGCAAGCATCACTGATTGACATGTGGTAGTACCACGATCCTTGCACCAAAATCAAATTTCAAATTTGTCGAAGGTTTTTCCCTGCTCCCTCTGACCTTGGAAACATCATCTCTCTTGACCTTCTTCTTGGGACCCTTTTTGGCCGGAGGCTCCTCATTCGGTGAGGATAATACTACATCATTGTTCTCACTGAGTTTCTCAAATTGTATGCTCAGGGGAACAGCGGTGTGGAAGACTTAATTTGTTCATCATTTTTTACCTGTGCATCACCCCTCTTTCTCTTGGCCACACCAGTGAGTTTCTTTCCCTTGGGAGGCACCTACAATGATCAACACAATAAACCTGGTGGATAACAAACTACCTAGGAACAAACAAGCAATCCAAATCTACAAACCAAGCTAACATTTCCAAAGACCAAGCCTATCCGAAAATCACAATTCATAACATTCCAAATCATCGATAACCACATCAAGTCATGAATCACATCAACAAACAATCATTCAAATAATTGCACTATATATCCATACTAACCATATTATTTCAATGACCATATTGAAACATCAGCATGCATGAAATTGAAAAATAGTAAACCACAATGGAATAAAAATCCAAGTGCCACATCAAACCTAAATACTCTAGCACATCATGCCTTCAATTTTCACAATCAAAGTTATCGAACGTAAAGGCAAAATCACAAAATTTATCCACAATGCAAAGGAAACAAACCTTTGGTATGGTAGGAATGAGATGCATGGAATGGTGAAGATGGAGTAGTTGCTATATATGGGAAGATGAACGACGGAGATGGAGGATTCGTTGGGAAAATCAAGAACCAAGGGGTAGAGAAGGTTGTCGTGTCCTAATTCAATGGCGGTGCACAATGTTGAGGTTTGCTCGCCTTGATTGCCGGTTCTACAACCAAGGCCTCCAACAAAGATGGAGTCGCTCGCCTTAATCACCAGTGGAAGGTTATGTGGAGATGGAGTAGTCACTGGCCTCGGTTAAATACAATGGAGAGTAATGTGACAGTTATGGGGAAGGTGGGAGTTATGGGGAAGACTTGGGAGGATTTGAAACCGCGGTGTTATGGCGTTAATGGCGGAATTGGAAGCGGAACCGCCGTCGTTGAAGTTGCAACTAACGGCTGTGTGGCTACGAGGGTTTTTATATCTTCAACATTAACACCGGTATAAGTGAAGTATGCCAGTGCTAAATATTTAATATATATTAATCTGCCATTAGTATCGGAATATAAACCGGAGCCATTAGAATAACATACCGGTGCCACATAAAAGAAAGTAGATGAGTACTGGTAGATAAACTAGTGAAATTAGAATCAGAGACCGGTGCCAATATAACAAAAAGCAGCTGCGTCAGCCTGCTTTAAATGCACAATTTAAACATGGAAATCGACATAGAGGTAATCTTTATTTTTCTTCTAAGTATTGAGCACCGTATATAAATCGGTGCGATTGAAATCTCATATCCGTGCCTTGACGATTTATGTTTCCCGCCATATGGTTTTATAATATTTAAATATTTTTGTTTCCCTCCCTAAATCCTAGCACCGGTATTGCATTTATAATATCGGTTCTATTAATTTGCCATTCATAATTTTAAAAAATTATATTCGAGCCCAAATTTTTTTAAAGTTTATATGGCCATTACTTACCCTTTGATTAGCAATAATTTTATTTATGTAATGCATGTGCACATGTCTACGGGGTTAATTATAGAGAAATGTTTTATTTATGCACAATTTAAAATTAATTACAAATAAGCCCTTATTATAAAGTCTTCAAAACGCCCCATTTTGTTGCTACCCCACACATGAATTTTCATTTCATGGAATAATATTTTATACAAAGATAAAACTTAATTTTAGATGATTTCAAGAAAAACACTAGTATACATTCCAAAGTAAATGATAGACGCTTATGTAGTGGTAACGAAGATATTTCGAGAAGGTTAAAGAAGACTTATTTTTAGCCGATCACTGATAATAACTTTGTGTTTAGCTTGTAAAATACATTTGGATGGTCAAATGTTTGATTAAATTCAAGAAGAATTCTATTTGGAGCTACGAGTAAACTTTTTAATATTTGCAGTTTAGTCCCTCCGAGAAATTTGGAATTGTCGGAAACTGAAATTGGCTGAGCGAAAATGAAATTCAATATCATGGGAGCTCAAATATATGTTTCAACTAGGGATGATCATAGGTTTAGAACCCGACCCAGACCCACAGGGTCTAGACCCATTAGGTCGGGTATGGATCCAAAAAATTTAGACACATCGGGTCCAGGTCCAGGAATGGGTCTAGATTTTTAGATACATGTTCGGGTATAAAATACTAAGACCGAGACCCGACCCAGACCGAGACCCGTAGACCCATATAAGGCTAACTATGTATAATTTTACCCAAATTTCTAAATTACTTTCATCTTCTTTTCGTATTTTTATTTCAAATTCAACAAATAATATGTATTGTATATTTTGTTATCTTGAAAAAATAATTCTAATACATATTAAACTTCGATTATTTGCATATAAGATAATATATATTTTATTTAGTGAAGGAAAAAATATTAGACCCATTTAGGACCCGTTTTGGACCCATCAAGTTTGGGTACGAGTCTAAAATTTTCAGACCCTACATGTCGGGGTCGGGTTCGGGTCTAACTAAAATTTCTTAAGGTCGGGTTTGGGTCCCATGATCATTCCTAAAGACAGGTAAACAACTGCTTGAAGAAGCACGGCAAACTGAAGAAAGAATTGTCAATTCATCGGCCGAAAAAGTTAGTTAAATTAGCAGCTAAACGGTTTTCAATTCTTTGTATAAATAGATCATTTTAACCATCTGTATGCAATAGGCAAAATACCAGATCAAAAAAAATATTTTTGTCACCTCAAATCTGAAATTCTTTCTCATTTTTTAAAAAGTGAAATTCTTTAATATAATCCAATTGGGCCAAGGATTTCTTTAATGTGCTGATTTTGTAGTCCGAGGCCCAATAAAGCCATTAGATCCAAAAATATAATCCTAGTCTTGGGGAATTTCCGTGAAATCCCAAAAATACCAATGGGGCTAAATTTGCGTGACAGAATTAATATAATCCTATTGGTCAAGGATTTCCTTAATGGGCTGAATTTGTAGTCTGAGGCCCAATTTTATTTGTCTTAGAAAATTTTCTTTTTTATCACGCGTTTCCCTTTTCCTTTCCCGATTTGGAATCGGTTTTCGCTGAAATCGGAAATGTTACTGTACTCTATAAATACACAGTAAAGCCCTCTTCTTCCCATCAGAAATCTGCGTCCACTTCGTTTGGTTTTGTTGATCGAAATGTTGAGCAACAAGAAAACTTTGAAGGATATCCTCGAGTTGAAGAAAGTTCAGGAACTTGATCAGGAGGTGGAAAAGAGCAAGGAAGATGCTGCAATGTCGGCACTTTCTGATTTGAGAAGTGTTGCAGATCATCTTGCATTGCGGGATTTGATGAAAGCCTTCTTCGAATGGGAGGATCTGAAATTGGAGTTGAAATCGGAAATTGAAAAGATGAAACTTCTTGACGAGTTTAACCTGAGAGCCGAACACCTCAGTCGCCTCGAGAACGGCATGAGAGCCGAAGATATGGATCGAAGCCGTCGCCGGGACCGGATTGGGAGGAGGAAAAACGAAAAATTCCTTAGAGTTGATGGATAGATCGATGCATTAGTCTCGGTTGTAGCTTTTGGTTGTGTTTCTGTTTGTAATTGTGAACATATTTCATGTTCATATTGTATGTATCCATCATTTTTAATGACAGAATCTTGGCAAATGCTTTTTATCAGATGGTACCGAATTCACTTCTTATCTTTTCAAACCAGTCGAATCAACAAAGTTGCAGAATTGTTCATTTGGGTACTTATTGACAACAAAACTCTTTGTATCATTGGCTTGGTCTCCATTGTTGGAGAAATTGTACATTCTTAGAAATGCTAGGGTGTAAAGTCCATAACATAATGCTAGCTAGCAAGGCCTGGAGGGCTTACGTTGCTTTACTTATGATTTGCTTCGTCAATACATCAGCTTTATGGACTCCCAGTCTCTTACATTCTTTAAATCATCGTGTTTCTGCCTTAGAAGTCACCCTCGCAGATGGCAGCTTCGCCGATGCCAAGATTGTTCACTGATATTTGTTCAGCTTGGAAGCTCTTCACTGCAGTCCCTGGGGATGGCTCGCTTGATGTAACTTGAAGTGTTAGTTTTTATCCCTCCATGGAAATTTGTAGGAATGTCACACAATATGTTCATAAATTCGATGCAGAGATTGTATAAATTTGTCTTGGTCTTCCTTCGACTTCTCAGTTCTCAAAGAATGTGCTTAGTGAATTGTCCTCTTGTATTTCCGAGCTCTGGCAGGGGCACTTCTTTGATGCAGAGATTGTATGAATTTGTCTTGGTCTTCCAACAGGGCACTCCAGTACTCTGGATACTTTTTAAGATAGCATAATTGGCTCAGACCATCTCGGATCATGGCCATGCAGTGTAGATATGCCTTCTGCTATCACACTACCAATAGTCATTGCAAGAGCAGAACCCATCCCTGAAGTGATGGAAACAGCTGGAATCTCTTAAAACAATCTCACGTTCAACGATTTTTGCTATGAGTTTGATAACAGAGTGGCAATCCTCACACTTCATCACTGTGATAGATCCACGTCCTGTGCTTGAAATGAGAGCAAAACAAATGGCCAGCCTCTCGCTGTGAAATGACAATGCTGCTTCCTTCTGTTCATCTTCCACGTCGTGTAAGGCATATCCCATGTCTGGAACATACCCGAATTCCTTCAACCTCTTGCCTAGCCATTCCAACTTTCGGTATATTTTGCTGCTGAGAGGGTGTGACCTACTGCCTGACACGAACTCGTGCCTCACTCCCTTTTGAGTCACCCAACTGATTCCTGGTGGTTTGACGGTTCCACTCTTTTTCATTTGTAATCGAATTCTTGCAACATCATTCCATCTTCCAGCAAGGGCGTACATATTGGACAGCAATATATGAGCAGAACTACATTGAGGATCCATGTTTAAAGTCTGATTTGCAACTCTTTCTGCTACGTCAAAATTATAATGCTTCCTGCAACCGTTTAAAAGACACAGCCACATTGACAAATTTGCTCTCATCGGCATGTTTCTGATTAAATTCTCTGCCTCTTCCAATTCTCCACGGTGACAGAGTATATCCAACATACACGCATAGTGCTCAAGCTTCACTTCTGCTTGTTTACTTTGCTGTAGATGCCTAAAGATACTTCTCCCTTTCTCAAGCATACCAGAATGACTGCATGCAGAAAGCAAACCAGTAAATGTAATATCATCCGGCTGGATTCCTGCATCTAACATTCTACGGAAAAGGGTCAGCGCCCACTTGCCATAACCGTGTTGAGCACATCCAACAATTGCAGAGTTCCAAGACACAATGTTCTTGTCAGTAATCTCGTTGAATATGTCCAGTCCATCATTGACGCTACCACATCTAGAATACAGCACAACAAGAGAGTTCCCCACAAAAGCATCGGTGTCTAATCCAAGCTTGATAGCAGCACCTTGTATTTCTTTTCCAAGATCAATTGCCTCCATCTCAGAGCAAGAATTTAGAGCACTAGTAAAGGACGACTGATTGGGAAGAACCCCATTTCTAAACATGTCCCTCATAACTCTAAAGGCCTCTTCATGCTTATTGTTCGAACCATATCCGGTCATAATAGATGTCCACACAGCAACATTCATGTGCAGCCTGTCGTGAAAAACTTTACAAGACTCCTCCATTCGCTTGCAATTAGCATAGAAGGTGACAAGTGAAGCAGTGACATATACATCGAAAATGCCACCTAGCTTCATTACATGCACATGAATTTGAACGCCTAATGATAAGTCCAGCACCTTGGCACAA
>JAUOBV010000001.1:9517844-9529556 GCA_032360425.1 Rubia occidens
ATCACTCTAAAAACAATCACAAAATGACTAAAAGCAACCATATTAGGACTTAACAAGTAATTTCTCTGTTTTTAGTAGAATTAAGCTACTTTTAAACAATCTATTTTCACTTAGAACTTCCATTTTCTTTGGTCTAAGAAACTACTTTTCTTTTAAAAAAGGAAGACATGATACTAAAAATTAAAAATAATATGATTTACAACAAAGAATGCGGTTGTAATACGTATTCCGCAGCCAAACCCAAATGAGAAGGGTAAGAAAATCTATTACAGCGATTTTATAACTAATTATGGTGTATTTCTTGTAAATACTTCGAGAGTTGTTACAATGAATTTAAAATTTTCATTGTAAATACATATTCTTATAACCATTTTTCACTTTTTTTTTGTAAAATTTGGTAGTAAAAAGGAGTAGTTTCTAGTAGTGAAATAAACCGGGATCCAAGCAATATAATTCGAATAAGTTTTATCAAAACATACCGATATCAATTATAGCTTAACTGCCCCAAGTTTCCGAGCAAAGGAAAATTAGAGTGCGAGCAAGGGAACGAGATTAATTAGTTAGGCAAGAACAGTAGATTTCTTTGAGGATAACGCCAAGAAGCAGACACAATCTATATATTGAACACACGCGTTCGATCGAGCCTAAAACTAAGCCGCAGGGACGATGTCGACGCGGGGCATGGAGCAGGGGAATTAATTTCCTAATTCTGGCGACTTTTAATTTTTTTATTTTAGGTTCAATTTTGGAGTGTTTTAGTCTAAACGCACATGAGAAGAAGTGAAAAAAGGCCGCCTGAAAATTAAAGTAAATTAATTAAGAAGTAAATTTTTTTACTACCGATAATGTGGTCGTAAAAGCGTGTTACAAAAAATAAGGACGAGGAAAACTTTTTACAACCAATTTATAACTAATTGCAACTACTTATTTTCCTTCTTGTAAATAGATTGAATGCTAACAACTTTTCAGATTTTGTTGTAAAAACATACTCCCTCTGTCCCAGAGAAAATGACACAATTACTTTTGGATCGGTATTTCATGTAATATGAGATGGAAGTGTTGATGGGAAATAAAGGAAGAGTATTTTGGTAATGGAAGAGTTGACTAGTAGATTTAATAAACTTTTTAAGGGATAATATAGTAAATGTATAAGCTCATTTTTTTCCACTTTAGGTAAGAATTTAATTGTGCCAATTTCTGTGGGTCAGACGAAAATAGAAATTGTACCAATTTCTCTTGGACGGAAGTAGTACTTTTTTCAATCATTTTTCACCTTTTTGTAAAATTTGGTTGTAAAAGGGGGTAATTCTATTAGTGAGTGAAACCTGAGTTACCTCTATAGGCTTCTCTTTGTTCGGAGATGGATGGTTTGGAAAGGATGAAGAAGAGCTTACTGACTGTATACGCTACTCTTTCTACTCACAAGGGCACTATCGAGAGGCTTCAGCCTTTTGCTGAGGTGAGGGACCAAGTGAAGCTCATCCGGATGTTTTTTGACAAGGTTATTAAGACCGGGCTTCCTGGAATTTTGAATACAAACTTGGTTATGCAAGAAACCAAGCTTGCAGATTGAACAGCAAGCCAAGGATTTCAGTTGCAGGTTTGAAGCATTTGAAGTCGGTGGGAATTGGCGCGCTGATTCTTTAATGCGTTTTGTTCAAAACGCAGTGGCTTCATGTCGTTTTATGTTAAACATGTGGAACGCATGGTTTGATGTCGTTTTGATAAGGCGGTTAGTTAGTTGAGTTAGTTTTTTCATTCTCTGCTTTGTTTTGCTGTATAAAGGGAGGATTTCTCCTCATTTTGGAGAGTGAAGAACACACACTTTTGTGTGATTATGATAACCGCTTTACCCTTGTTCTTCCCGATCTTGATTACTCAGTAAACTTGAGTTTTGATTCTGATTTTGTTCAGCAGAACTGATGGAGGAAATTGGTTCCATAGTGAGATTGAAGAGGCCGGAGAAAAACTTGGAAGGCATGATCAAAGAGGAGGAAGAATTGGGTTCGGATGAAAGGTCTTGTTCAATTTGCTGTGAGGGGATTTCTTGGTTGATTCCGAAGTAGTTAAGCTACCATGTAACCATGTGTTCGACAAAAATTGTATAACAAACTGGGTAAAACAAACGAACACGTCCACAGTGTCGTTTTAAGCTACCGATCACAAACTATTCAACTGTGAAATCGAACTGAGTCCGAGTTTCAAATTTCAATTCAGTTATTTGGTCAAATTCCAATTTAAATTTCACTTTAAGTTTGACATTCTATGGAATATACTATAGAAATTCAAAGAAACTGCAAACTCAGTTGCATGTACAGCTTCCAAAACCTCTATAAACAGCAAAACAATGCATCCATCTGAACAAATTTACAAACGAATAAATTCAGTATAATATCAGTCCTCATCTCTGCGAAGATACAAAACGAGACCTCCACTCTTGAATGGCAGAACTCAGCATGTGGTTCGGGGTGAGCACATTGTTTGACATTTTCCGCTTTGTCACTGGGGATATGTTGCTTATCTCGAGCCACACAATGTATGGCTCGTCCATTATGTCCTGAATGCACAACGCTGAGTGAGATGCTTGCTTATAGAATTTACTACTGTTGAGTCAATTCGATTAATTTTGAATGCTAACCTGAAGAATTGGACAGTAATAGTGACTTGGTACAGAAACTTTGCCCGTGTCACCAATTCTGGTCGTATCTGCGAATCCAGCAAGCCGTTTCAACACTGGCAGAACTTCCGTCTCAAGATCGGGCCGGTCTCTGCACTTAAGCTTACAACATTAGAGAGCCATTTGAGCAAGTTCCTGCACTTCAGCCAGTGGCCAGTTTGAAACTGATTTATCAAGAATATCACAGAATGAGCCAGTTTTCATGGCCTTTTCCACCTTATGTATGATTCCACTAGGAGAGCTAGCTGAAAGTAATTGAAGAGCTATAAGTCCTAAGGCATATACATCAGATTTTGATCGTAGAGTGCCTGTCCTTTGGTACTCTGGATCCATGTAACAGAGAGTACCAGCAATCACAGAATTTCTGTACTCCGTTACATTATCAGGCACAACATCTGAAATGATTTTGGCCAAACCCACATCTCCAATTTTGCTAATGTAATTTTTACCCAGCAATACGTTTCCAGGCTTTAAATCTCGATGAACGATGGGCTCCGGCCCTGAATTGTGTAAGAATGCAAGACCACAAGCCACTTCATATACTATCCGGAACCGGATCACCCATGGGAGAGGTGATACGCTCTTTCCTAATATATGATCTTCCAGGCTGCCATTATCCATGAGCTCATAGACTAAGCAACCTAGCTCAGGACAGGCACCAAGAAGTAAAACAATGTGGGGGTGTCGCAGGAGGCTCAGAACTTCGACCTGCATTAGACAACCAAACTGTATTAGAGAGGTTCCACTAAAGACAAATCAAATGATGAAAGAACAGAGAACAAATGTCAAAACTTTTATGAATCCTTCTCCTAGATGAACAGATTGTACTTGAATGAGGGATAAAACGAATTACCTCTTTCAGGAACTCTTCCTTTTTGTGGGATGCTTCAGATTGTAGAATTTTGATCGCTACTGGAATATGGTCAAGGCTACATTTGTAAACTTTTCCATAAGCTCCTGAACCAATCACCTTTTCCTCGGAGAAGAAACCAGTTGCCTCCTCAATTTCGTTTAAGCTGTACCTTCTATACCTTTTGTCATTTGAAAATAGTGCTTCCACAATCTTCTGCTTCTCGGAGGACTCCTTAATGGCATTAGCCTAGGCTATCTGCCTTTCCTTAACTTCCTTAGCACACTGATCTTTTGCCATTTCAACCTCCTTTATGGCTTCCAGATGCTTCTCTTTTTCTCGAGCAGCAAGTTTTCGTAGACTTTCTTCTCTTTTTTTTGCAGCATCCAGTCTCATTCCTTCCTCAAGGCACTCAAGAGAAAGCAACTTCACCTGTGAGGAACAAAAATGTTTCAGGATCTTTCAGTTGTCCGTTCCATACATTTATATTACAATAATGATCTGAATATTGACTTCTGTAGCGTAGGTTATTGAAAATTTGTGTATTCTATAATTCTGCAAAATTCTCATAAGTTTCTGCTATTGCATGGATAGCCAATTAATGAGCTATTTACCAAGAATGATACTGTAAGATGCCAAGAATATCACCTTCTTTTGGGAATAGACGAGATCTTCACAAGTTTGGTTATACATGGAAAGCATGCTATGTATATCTTGGCGCAATTGTTCTACTTCAGCCTCAACATTTGACTGCATAAACACCATTGAAATATCAGAACTTGATGGAAAAGTTTGAACATTCTTGAGAAACAAATTGGCGTAACTAAGTCTTATCAAGTTACGTGGTTATGCTTCTGCTATATGCATGAAAATTAAATATTACCTGCATGGAATATGCAGATGTTTGAGAGCGATTGTCATCTGTATCAATATCTAAAAGGTTCTCCCCCGTACTTTGATGGTTCTGGTGCATTGAAGTGCTAGCATTGACAATCTGATGGGCCTGAACAGATGTATATGAGTTCGGGCCCCCTAAGTCAGAGGTTGATGACAATTCAAAGTTCGTATACACTCTCGACTGTACTGAAGATGAACCTATCAAAGGCAGTTCTCTATTGATCTGATCATCACTGCCTCCTTCAGTTAACAAAAACTCCTTAGAACAACCAGCAGCTGAGTAAGTGCAATAAGTATCTCATCAATTACAAGCAAGGAACAGAAATCAAACAACAAAAGCACCGACCAAAAATTAAAATGTAAACATAATATTTCAGAATACCAGTTGCCAACAAGGGTCTCGGTGTGTTTTTGGTTTCTCCATATCTGTACACAACAATAACACTGCAACTAAGAGGAGCATTTTTCCGAAGAACTGATGGCACAAATGAGCTCTTCGGCTTCCTGCACCAAAAAGGGAAAGGTTTTACAGAATTACAGGAGGCCCCTTTGCTAGTGAAATACTATTACGGAAACTAAATAATGCTTTAAGAAATTGTACTGATCATAACACCAAAGCCAGTTTCTTTTGGACTTGACTCTAGTTCAGTTGTTTTAAGTAATAAATTGTAAACAGTTCAGTTCAGATTAGTCGAAAAGGACATGGCCTAACACGAATAATCTGAACATACCTTTTAAAGCAAGTATAAGTAGAAGAACAAGAGCCAACTACTAAAGTGGAAATTCCTGAGTCTGATATATAACGTAGAAGGGTCGAAGCAGGATCATCCCCCTCAAGCACTAACACATCCACCTAAAAGGGAAACTAGCAATCCTGTAATTCCTCGTTCACAAATTCATAATTTTACTGCAGATGGAGAAAGATAAACTCACCTTTCTTTTCCTCAGCAACTTCTTAAAAGGCAAAAACATATTTTTACAATTTTCCTTCGTATCATGCACATATAGTCTCACTATCTTTGGATCAAGATCTTCAACAGGGGTTTTATCTCCTGCTATACAAACACAAATAATGACCAGTTGTTTGCCATTATAAGTAATTCTGACAGAGCAACAACATAAGGTTGAACAGAACAAGAACATACAGGGAGTGGGGATGGAAGTGATTGTGGGCATAACATGAAGCAGCACAACGCGATGGGCTGCCCCCACCAGATTCTCATCCGCCCAATGGACAGCGCGATTGCTTCCTCTTCCCCCGGAGCTCTTCACGGCCACCGCCACGGCTGCGCCGACGTCTTCAGGTCCTCCACTCATGTCTGACGTTTACAGATATGGAAGAAGAGTCGTCGGGCCGTCAAGTTTTACTTTTCTCGGCGTAAGCTTCCAAGCTTCAAATAAAACAACTTTTTAAACTTAAAATATGGATATACTACCTCATTTTCCACATAAAATAGCACATTTATTTTTTCACGATTTTTAATAATTATATTTGACCAATAATATCTCTACATACACACGACAATTTTGCATAAAAAAATTATTTATAGAAAATAGATGTACAAATATAACCTTATATACTTCAGGTAAGTACACATATAACCGTGAAATAATTTTTAGTGCAAAAATAACCCTAGAGATCATATTCCGGCATTGTCTAGTCATTTCTGGCCATTGACCTACCGAAAATGACTAAAATGCCCTTTCAACCTAATACAAAATTTTAAAAGATAAAAATACCCCTGATACTTTCTACCACCACTTCCACCGTGCCAAAAATTAAATTAACACCTAGCCAGCACCTTCCCGCCTAGCCAGGAAACACCCCACCCACAAAAACAAATAAAACAGAGTACACACATGGGGAAAAACAGGCACCGGAAAGCAGATTTCACTATTCAAACAGAAAAAGGAATATATGCGATATTCCCATGACCGGTAAGCCAATCTGCTTGTGCTCCACCTCACAAGTTCGTGTCGGAACCACCCGCCGTCGCAAGTGAGCTAATCTGGCCATAATCCACCGCACGCAGTTGCATTCCACCACGCGCCGCCTCAATCCACCGTGTCGGTGAGCCAATCTGCTGTGTTCCACCACACAAGAACACGCTCCACCGCACAAGGCCGGAACCACTCACCGTCTCCGGTGAGCCATTCTGACTGTGCTTCATCGCGCGCCACCTCGCTTCGCCGAGCGCCACCTCGTATGCTCCACCGCGCGTTATCACTATTCTCATCTTCCCTGACCATCTCTATCCACGTGCTATCTCCGTCCAATTCCACCACTCCTCTTTCGCCCAACCCCGCCCACCACCACCATCACCCTTTGAAAACCTAGCCTAGCCAGACCCGCCGCCTTCCTCGCAACAACCTCCGCCCCTAAAATCTAGCCTTGTTGGACCTAAAACCTAGCTTCGTCGCCCCTAAGTCCACGCCCGCCACCTAAACCCACCATCCCTGAAAACCTAGCCTTGTCCGATGCTATGGACTCAAATTGAAGTTGTGGAGGGTTTGGGTTATGATTTGGGAGAAGGAAAAACATTAGGGGTAGCATAGTAAATTTACTATATTATTTTTTTAAATAGAGGGGTAAAATCAACTTTTCACTCAATTTCGACCTAAATCTGCCAGTAAGGGTTATGTTTGCACATATAGTAACTATCTAGGGTTATATTTGTACTTTCAATTATCAAAAGGTTATATATGCAATTATGTGAATTAGGTAGGGTTATATATGCACTTTTCTCTAAAATCAATCACAAACACTTGTATGCCCCCGTCCTCCGGCGTGTTATCTGTGTTTCTTTTTTTGACTTTTGCTGCAATATACTGTCTGTAATTTTTTACTCTAAATATAGGGTTTTCATCTCAAATTTTAGGAGTTGTTCCTGCCCCAATATCTACCCCTAATCTTACTGATTCTCCAGTAGAGGATGCCCGGGTTAATAATGTTTAACTATGGGGAGGATTCTGATCATCCCACAGGTTTTTCTTCCATTAATAGCATTTTGTCCAACGAATGCTTGGAAAATTTAAAAGTTAATTTTCCTTACATATCTTCGCTTGAGCTCAATGATCCTCTTATTTATAAAAGTGTTCGCACTCCCCCTGCTAGTTATATCCTGCTATTTAGATTATCTCACATTTGGTCTTGCTTTTCCTCTTTCCCAGCACATCGTAGACTTGTTTCTATCTTATCGGATCGCGTGTTTCAGTTTCATCCTAAAGGTATCGCGATCATTATGGGTTTCCACTATATGTGTACCCAAGCCAATGTTCCCCTTTCAATTGCCTTATTTCGTAGCTTATATCACCTTGTAAGGTGAAAAAATCATCTGAAATTTTTTCTTTTTATCCCGACATTCCCAGTATTAAGTTGGTTAGTGAGTTTTCTAGTAACTGCAGTTTGTGGCGCAATTTTTTTAAAAATGTGAAACTAGATCTTGAGTGCGAACATATCCTTCCGGCTTGGAACAATAATGTTTCTAAGTCTAAGATTCCCAAGTTGGGGGTTTGCCTTACCGCTAATTCCGAGGTTGTCTTAATACTCAGTGAACACTCGATAGGTCTTCGCCATGCTGAATATGAGAGCGAAGGTGTTTGTGTGCTGTTATGTTATGGTTTCACTATGTCCTATGCATTTTTTGTTATCCTTTTTTTATTGCTCAGTTATGTTTATGTGTTTGCCTAACTTATGATGCATGTTGAATTGCAGATATGGATGTAGTTGGGCGTCCCATTGACAGGTCCTTTATTTTTGATGATGAACCTGGAGAGATGGATACCTTGCCTAACCAACCACATGACACCATTGCTGATGATGTCTCTCAGGAGAATCTCACTCAAACAAATTCTTAGTTAATACTTATTAAAGGTAAGGTACATGAAGGGGATGAGGTACCTGTAGATTAGGTTGCTTCTACCGCTAAAGAAAGAAGGAGAAAGAAATAGAGTGGTGGTTCTGACTAATATAATTAGGTTGCTCAGTTTGTTACCTTTTTGGATTCGATATGCTTGCTTCTGACTAATATAAAATGTTTTTTTAAATGCTGCACTTCTGCCTTTGTATTTCTATTTTCGAGATCAATAGCTTGTGGAAATTGAGGTTGTAAACCTATATTGTGCGAAGATTAAAGATCTATTTCTTACTTTTGTCGCTTTATTTTGTAGGCAGGTGAGCCTTTTTTCAAGAAGTATAGCTTGCAAAATAGCCACAAGATCTATTGCTTGATTTTGTCACTGTTTTTGTAGGCATGTAAGCCTTTTTACAAGATCTGTAGCTTGAAAACTTGATATTGTAAACTTGTATCTGCAAAGCCGCAAGATCTATTGCTTGCTTTTGTCACTGTTTTTGTAGGCACATAGACCTTTTTACAAGATCTATAGCTTGCGAAATTGAGGTTGTAAACTTGTATTGTGCAAAGCCGAAATATCTATTGCTTATTTTTATAGCTTTTCTAATTTTGTTATTCGTACTTTGACAATATTTGTAGCTTAATGTGCTGCAATTGTGCAAATTTACTTGTTCGCGGTTGCAAGATATGATACTTGGATTTCTTTGCGATGTTTCATTGTTTGCTACTTCCTTAGGATGATCACATACCAAGTGTTCAGTATGCTGCTACCATCCAATCTTTCGAGCTCGTAGCAGTTAGATCGGTGCACTTTCGTTACTTTGTACGAGCACTCCCACTTTGGGCACAGTTTTCCTTTTTGTTCTGCCACAATTTCCTCATTCTTCAGTAGCACGAGATCGCCAGCTTGAAACTGTGTCTTTTTTACTTTCTCATTATACGCTTGGGCTATCTTCTCCTTGTACTTTGCCTCTGTGATCGTTGTACGTTGCTTTTTCTCCTAAAGTTCATTCATATATAATTTCATCATGTCGGGATTATCACCTTCTTTGTATTTTTCCACTCTATAGCTTGAGTTTTCTATTTCACCTGGTATTACTGCCTCATGACTATAAACTGGGATGTACGGTGTTTCTCCAGTGTTTTCTCTCACTGTTGTTCTGCATGACCATAGTGTTGGTATCTCATCTAACCATCCAGTTCGATTTCCTTATAATCATTTTTTAATCCCTTGGAATACCGTTCTGTTAGTTACGTCCACTTGGCCGTCAGCCTAGGAGTGAGCTACTGACGTGAATTTTTTGCACAATTCCTAACTTCGAGCACCACTAGGTGAAGGTTCCAGTTGTGAAATACGTACCATTATCGGTCACAATAGTTTGAGGCACACCAAAATGACAAACTATGTGCAACCAAACATACTTTCTTGTTGCTTCTATAGTGACTCTTCCAAATGAATTCGCATTTACCCACTTTGTGAAGTAGTCAATTGCTACGATTTGAAACTTTGCATTACAAGTTCCTTTAGGGAAAGTTCCAACCAAATCAATTCCCCATTTTTCAAATATCTAGGCTTCACATACCTTTGTTGGAGTAGCTTGTAGCTTATGTGATACCAATGCATTAATTTGGCAGCTTTTGCACTTAAGCATGAAGTTGTGTGCATCGTTGAACATTGTCGGAAAATAGTACCCTGCACGAATTATCTTCCTTGCAATTGTTTAAGATCCTTGATGCGTCTCACATAGTCCCTCATGAACTTCTTTCATGATTTCTTTTGCTTGGGATGGTCCTACACACTTTATCCATGGAGACAGGAAACCCTTTTTTACACGACTTCCCCCTTTATAAATGTAGTTGTGAGATCTTAGTTCCTCTGGCATGTATCTTGTCTGCTAGCAATTTTCCCATTTCGAAGTAGTCCCTTAATGGTGTCATCCAGTTCATTTTTCTGTTTGGATCATTGACACAGTTGTTGTGACCATACTTCTAACCTGTATGACCTCTACATTCACATCATTTTGTTCCAGCAAAGAATTGAAGCTAGTCGTTGCCAACTTACTTAAGGCGTCTGCCTTGGTTTTATCACCCCTTGGTACGTGTTGAATGTCACATTATTCAAGTTGGCCTATGAGCTGGAGAACTATCCTTAAATACTTTATCATCTGCTCCTCTTGCACCTCATAATCTTCATGCACTAGCTGGACTACTATCTGTGAATTGCTAAAACACTTAAATGCTCTTGACCTTCATCCATATTGTCAGACGATTCTGGCTTGCTCAAGATATTCTTGACTGGGTATTCAGTGTACACGACTATGTTATGACTTTGAAAATAGCTTCACGATCTCCTTGTTGAGTAGACTAATGCAATAGTTAGCCTTTCAATAGGTAAGAACGTTTTTTCAGCACTTTTTAGTATCCTACTGATGTAGTATATCGGCATTTATTTTTACCCTTCTTGACACACCAAGACTGAACTAACTGGTTTTCTTAAAATTTTCTATTACATGTATAGAGTCTCTCCTGGCATTGGTGACTTTAGCGTTGGTAATGTTTGAGGCTATTCTTTCAACAACTCATATGCTTTTTGACTTTCCTCATTCCAGCTGAACTTCTTGGCCTTTTTAAGGATGTCGAACAATGGGAAATATTTTTAGTAGCTTTCGAGATGAACCTGCTAAGTGATGCCAGTGATCCCATCAACGCATGTACTTCTTTAACTCTTTAACTATTCGCGATTGAGGGAGGTTAATTATTGTTTGAATTTTCTCCGGGTTAGCTTCAATTACTTTCAAGGGTACTTTATACCCCAAAAAATTTCATGCGTCCACTCTAATTATGCACTTCTTAGGATTCAGTTTCTTGCCAATCTCCCTTAGGGTATCCAGGGTTTCTTTCAAGTCCTGTGCAAACTGGCACACCTTTATGCTTTTGATCACCATGTCATCAACATTTCATCCTATTTGTTTGGAAAATGCAGTGTTGACTACTCTTTGATATTTCGCGCCAGCATTCTTTAGGTCGAATGACATTTTCGCGTAGCAAAACACTCCAAAGCTTGTTATGAAAGATGTTTTTCAGTATCTTCTGGATTCATAAGTATCTAATAGTATCCTTTGTACGTATCCAAGAATGCTAGGACTTCATATCTTGATATTTCTTCCACCAACTTGTAAAGTTTAGGTAACAGGTAGCCGTCTTTGGGACACGTTTTGTTTAGATCAGTGAAGTCTATGCACATTCTTCATCCTGCATCTGCCTTCTTTACAATCACTGGATTTGCCAACCACTTTGGATAAATTATTTCATTTAGGATATTGGCATGAAGCAATGCTCTAACCTCCTCTTCGATCGCTACATGTCTATCACTAGCGAAGCTTCGTTGCTTTCGCTTAACTGGCTTGATGCAATTGTATCTTTGTGACTTCGTT